>WAAE01012647.1:0-12900 GCA_013400495.1 Nicator chloris | reverse complement strand
AATAGAAGACGTAGAAAGCTGTTTACAAAGAGAGATAGAGGAGTGGCCAATTTAGTTAGACTTTCTCTTAAAGACTTCATAGAGACAACAGACTATTTCTTAGTAGTTTTGAGGAATGCTAATTCTAGTCAAAGTGTAGACTAAGAGAGTCTTTGTAGAATACTAGAGGAAGCATTCTTAAAATGGTACCCCAAATAAGCTGAGAGTTGGACAATCTGCCCCATTTGCGGGCAGCTGTAAGTTGTAACATGAAAGCCACTAGGACTAGGTTTTTCTAGTAGTGGGTCTCTGGGAGAGGAGTCTCTCTCCTTTGAACATCTCATAAAGTGAAGTATAGATTGTGTTTGTAAGAAAATGAGTAGATTGTAAGGAGAAGGAGAGGTGATTTGAAGTTTCAATTTTTTCCCTTTCTTTTCTTGTGTGTGTGTGAATAAACTGTCTTTGTAACTCATAAATTTAAGCCTGTTTTGCCTTCATTTCTCTCCTAGTTATTGTCTCACAGATAAGTGAACAGTTAAACCACAACAATTAGTGCGTTAGCCAAGAAACAGTTAAACCTAAGACAGGGATAAAGTGGTTGGCTTGTAGTCAAATTGCATATGATGGGAAAGGTATGCATGAGACTTTATACCCACAAGTTTCTTTGGTCCTTGATAAATGCGTCTTGGAAAAGTCACACACTATTCATGTGTTAATTGCACAATCATGTTCCAAGCTCATATGCATCGATGCTCTCTGCTCCTTTGTGTTTCATAGAACTACAGCTCAGACCTTTACCTCCTTTGGAGCCTGTATCAAACTACTGCAGGTTTAGTTAAGGGGGTTGAGTGCATCCATCACAGGTGTATGAAATGAAGTGCTTTGAGACTAGATAAGAGGTATGTGTTTCTCTTACTCCTCATGGTCAAAAAATTAAGGGAAGTCTCTAGGCAATTATTTTAAAATTATCACTATCATTCAGCCAGCATGTTACACTGAGCTTTGTGAACACACAGAAGTCACAGTGACAGAATAAACAAGCTTACAATTATTATGAGCGGGGATACATCCTTCTTGACATATAATCTGTTTTTATAGAGTGCTGAAAGAAGAAATTATCCTTATGATTTCTATTCTACAACTTCACATAACTGCATAATGTCTGCATCTCACCTGTGGAAGCCTGATCAGACCACAAGTCTCCCTAGCACAGTAGACTTATTCCCAGAGCTTGCCCATAAAACCCTTCCTCCCCAGCTGTAGCAAATTCTGTTCACTGGTGCATAATGTTTATAGTCATCTTATTTGTGTGTTGTCCAACAGGTGCACCCAGACTACAAGGAAACAAAAATACTTATGGTAAGTTCCCAAATACCTGTGTGCTTGCATTGGATCATGTTTCTGAAAATCTCCACAAGTAGTGTTCCTTTGAGTACAGAAAATCATAGGTGATGAGTAAACTTGGGGTAAAGGAAGCAATCTGCATGCTTCTGCTGAGGTAAAGGGTTTGATGATATCATGGTTGGGCACTGAAAGGTTTTCATCCACTGGTAGGAGAGGGTATATTGGAAAGAATCTGAGTTGTTGGTTGCTTCTTTTGAGGGTTAAAAAATTATGGTGAGACTGAGCATTGCTTGGTTTCATCCTAACAGTGAGTAACTTCCCAAGGCCAGTCTAGAAAGCCTCTTGGATTAATTACATGGGGTATCCTGGTTCTGCACTAGCCAGAAACAGGATGAGGGGATGCAGAAGATGACCATCACCTCAGCCTCTGGATTTTCCCCTTTAGGTAACACACCAAAATTTCCCAGTGTCTAAAGTGCCCAATAATACCAGCTGCACAAAGCAGTCAGGTGATCCTGCTCCTGAACTACAGCAGGCCCTCTCTGCTGGTGAGAGGCAGTGCATAGAGACAGTCGTCAACATGGGATATGCGCCTGAGGATGTCCTGAAAGCCATGAAGAAGAAGGGGCAGAACATAGACCAGGTAAGAGCTTGTGCAGTGGGGAAGAAACCCTTGATTGGATGCTGATTCTGCTGAGAAACAATCCTAGGCTCGCAAAATGTATAGGGGGAATATATTTATTCTAACAAGGGGTTGCAGCCTGTAACTGCTGTGATGTTAACCACTAGAGAAGTTGGCAGCTGGTAATAAAGGCTCCCAAAACCAAAGAAAAGAGTGTCCACACTTGTTTCTGATGAGAGACTGAGTCAACCACACCTGTGGGTGCTGGGTAAGAGCTGCACTGAGCTTGGGATGGGCCCTTAGCTCCATGTCAAGCTGGGAGAGGTACTGGCCCTTCCCAGAAGCCACAAAACCATCCAAAGGAAGCTTAGCATGGCTCTATGCCATGCTTAGTGCCATGTGACAAAAAAACCCAGCCAATTTCCCGTGTTCTGAGCATGGGTTGCAATGCTGATATCTCTACTTGTAGAGAGGGATTTTGCCCCTGAAGGCTTACAACTTCCCTGAAATCCTCTTGCAAGGCACCACTGACCAACTTTCTTTTGTGTGCTCTGTTGCTTCCTGCCTCATATGTTGCCTCAAACACTTGCTAAAACCAGGCCATTGAACATTAAGCATTGCAGGGTGAAGCATGGCTCTGTCTTGGATCCACTTCAAACATTTTAAAGCAGGAAGACTGTGGCCAAACTTTCTGTGTGGGAAACCCTAGGTGGACTGTGTGCAGAGCATTGCCTAGCAGGACTATGCCTGTTGCCTGGGGAGGAGGAGCATCCCAGTGACTCCTTGCAGAGCTGATCTGCTTGCTCACTACCTACACACTGAGAGGGATTTAAGCTGTGTGGTGAACTGTAGTATCAAATGAAAAAAATGTCCCTTAGGATGGTGGTTTTAAATCCTGCTGTATTTGCAAGCTGTGTTCTTTTGTGGACCTAGCATTAACTATCAGACATTTCCCCCTACCTCTCAAAACTGAGGACAGATAAGAAATCTGGCAGTGGTTTCTGTTCATGTGAGCTGGGGTTTGCAGGTCACTCACTAGTATGCTGAGTTGATCTTTAAAGCCTGAATGCTTTCAGATCGCAGTAGCTCTTGTGACTGGCTGAGAGGAAGCTAAAAGCTGAGACATCTTGACTGTTGAATCTACAGTTTCATCTTAAAAAATTGTAGCATAAAAAGCAGAGTTAAACTTCAGAAGATTGGCTTGTGAGATTGTTTTGACTAGAGCAGATAATGTTCAAAGCTGGTGGGAGAACACAGGAGGACAGAAGGGCTCATCTGCTTTCTCTGAACAAGTTCTTGCATAAAGATCATCTCAGATCTACTAGGAAGGACTTTATCTGAGTCTCTGGTGAAGCCTGGTGTAAAGTCATGCTGAGCCCCTCTGCATGTACAAAGATGGTATTCAGCCATGTGCTGCAAATGCTGCTGTGGAAGCTTAGTTTCTTTTCTTCATTCCCCACAGGTTTTGGATTACCTGTTTGCACATGGACAGCTTTGTGAGAAGGGCTTTGATCCACTTCTTGTTGAAGCAGCTTTGGAAATGCACCAGTGTTCAGAGGAGAAGGTAAGGGCACTATGTGTGCAGGAATAGAGACAATGTGCAGTTCCTCTAGCTGATGTAATTCTGGCTTTTGTGGTAATGCCACTTTGTTTCCAAAACTGACTGCTGAAGGACATCCCTGTGGTGATAAAGCAAATGTGTTAAAGCATTAGAATTATACCATGTTCCTTTATCATTCTCACTTGCATGCATTTTTATGGAGACAGGATTTTTTCAAGACCCTGCTTATTCTGGTTGCAATGTTTTGAACCCAGAATTCTTTTGTGGGTGAGGTGCTTGGTACAGAAACAGTTAATTTCAGAAGCAGCAAATTATCTTTCAAAACTTGCCAGCCTCCCCTGGCTGTGAATTTTCTCCCTTGTACAAATGCATCTGCCTGGCTGCTCAGCAAATTGGGTTAGTACTCTCCCTGAAAGAAGCTGGAAAATGTTTTTTGGGGTCTGGTTCATTGTTTGGCTGTTTTACAAACACCAAAAGTACAGAGACAAGAGTGAGTAGCCAGCTCAGAAGATAGCAGGATCTTAAATTTTAGCTGTCTCTTGTGTCCCCAGTTATTATATGAAATCTTTAGAGGTGCAACCCAACCCCTCAGATGTAGAATAATAGAATGGTTTGGGTTGGAAGGGACCATAAAGATTATCTAGTTCAAACCCCTCCCCCTTCCTCCAAGGCAGGGACACCTGGAAGGTGCTCAAAGCCCCAACTTTTCTTGGCAACCTGTTACAGTGTCTGACCACCTTCACAGTTGTTGGGGGTTAGATTTGTTTCTTTTTTTACTTATAGATTTTTTTTGTTTCCCATAAGTTGCTAGGAGATTAACTGCTGGTACTTATGGGTGTTTGACCCCAACAAAAGAGGTGGCCAAAAGTCGGGAGAGGAGTGAGCACTGGGCTACATTTCTTTTGTCCCTGGGAGTTTCCCTTAGGGGGGAAAAGTTGACACGAGTCTTGGGGGCAGGAAAACGACAGGGGCTGGGGGAGGTAGGGGCTCTCTTGTTTCTCAGCATTGGAAGGAGGACGGCAAGGCTGTTTGCTTGCTGCAAGAGGAGTTCGCTGTCACCACCGATTCTGGTCCTGGGAAGCCTACCATCATCTTCTCGTGTGCCCAGGAATTCTGAGCTCGCCACCTCCTGCCTTGCTGGAGCCGAGCCAGCCCTGTCCCTCTGCCACCACGTTTTCGGCACTGCTCCTTCTTGCTATGGTGGCCCCGCACCCTCCTGCCCTGCTGGGGACAATTCTGCCACTCCAGCCACCACCGCAGAGCTTCTGATTTGTCTCNCAGCTTAAAGCCATTCCCCCTTGTCGTATCACTCCATGCCCTTGTAAATAATCATTCTCCAGCTCTCTTGTAGCCCCTTTAGGTACTTGAAGGCTGCTACAAGGTCTCCCCATAGCCTTGTCTTCTCAAGGCTGAGCAATCCCAACTCTCAGACAGTCTTCATAGGAGAGATGCTCCAGCCCTCTGATTATTTTCATGGCCTCCTCTGGACTTGTTCCAACAGGTCCACATCTCTCTTGTGCTTGGGACCCCAGATGTGGATGCAGTACTCCAGCTGGAGTCTCATCAGAGCAGAGTAGAGGGGGAGAATCACCTCCCTTGACCTGCTGCCTACACTGCTTTTGATGCAACCCAGGATACACTTGGCTTTCTGGGCTGCAAGTGCACATTGCTGGGTCATGTCCAGCCTCTCATATACTAGCACCCCCAAGTCCTTCTCAGCAGAGCTGCTCTCAATATATTCATCCCCCAGCCTGGATTGATCCCAGTGTTTGCCTTGACCCAGGTGCAGGACCTTGCACTTGTTGAACTTCATGAGGTTTACACAGGCCCACCTGTCAAGGTCCCTCTGGATGACATCCCTTCCCTCCAGTGTGTCAACTGCACCACAGAGCTTGGTCTCATCTGCTGAGGGTGTGCTTAATCCCCCAGTCCATGCCACCAACAAAGATATTAAACAGCACCGGTCCCAATACCAACCCCTGAGGAACATCACTCATCACTGGTCTCCACTTGAACACTGAGCCCTTGACTGCAACTCTTTGAGTGCGCCTGTCCAGCCAATTCTTTATGCACCGTGTGGTGCACCCTTTTAAAGCCATGTCTGTCCAGTTTAGAGACAAGGATGTTGTGTGGGACAGTTCAAATGCTTTGCACAAGTCCAGGTAGATGATGTCAGCCACTACTGACATCATATATATGCCTTCTTGCCTTTCTTAGACTTCGTGATGAGCTTGCAAACAGAGGAACAACAGTATGAAGATGGGAGCAGTGATGTAGTTCAGCAAATGAATTTACTACTGGCTTAACCCCAAAACTGAAAATGGCTAATCTCCTGATTGTCCATCTAACCAATTTGATTTTGGTTTGATTTTGTCATCATTTGTTATCCCTCCCCCCAAAGTGGAGCAGAGGTCTTGTAAATCGCAGAGGGTTCATAAAAGTCTGATCAGTCATTCACGTCTTGTTACTTTCTTTTTTAAAAAATTCAGGGAGGATTTGTGGTTTATGTTGGTAGTATTGTACACAGTGTGTCCAATAGGATTTGTGCTAATCCCACAAGTTTGTCCTAGATCTGAAGAGCCATTTGATATCAATGGCTACTGTGCTGTTCCCAAAGTCAATGTAACTTTAAAAAAATTCAGATGTGACAGTAGTTGGTAGATGTTGGGGAGCAGAGTGACATTAATCAGTCTGTTAGGCCAAGCTGATAAACTTCCTCCTGGGAGAGACAACCCCTGTCTTGGGTTGCAATGCCAGATGTAACCAAAAGTATGTATTCTATTGCCATCTGTTGAAACCGGTTGGGGAGGTGTTTTTCTTTATCTCTTCTATGACCCATTCCTCATAACTCTAGCGGGGAGGGGCCGGGTGTCTTCTGTTAATGGGCCAGCTGTTAAAACCAGGTAGGGCAGTGTTCTTTATCTCTTCCACGACCCATCTTCTGACCTTTCTTCTGTTAATGGGCCATTAAGGCTCACTGCATGACTGATAAAATTACATCATCCCATTGTGAGATGCTCCACCCAGTGGGAGGAGCCAAGCATTCCTACCTGGATAAAACTTGAGATTCAGAACACCAGGATAGCCTGTTTCCACTGGATTCCCAGAGGAAGACCAGATCCATCTCATCACCACTGGACCTTCAGAGGAAAACTACACCCTTCTACAGGATCATCTCTGCTCCAACAGAACCATATCTGTCACTCCAGGAGGACTTAATTGGACTGCTACCAACACCCTGACCAAGAGGGTGTCAGGTTGTATTCTGTCAGTGTTTTCTTTTTGTTTGTTTGTTTGCTTGCTTTTTTGTACTACAGTTTTATTTTTAATATTCCTAGTAAAGAACTGTTATTCCTATTCCCATATCTTTTCCTGAAAGCCCTTTAATTTCAAAATTATAATAATTTGGAGGGAGGAGGTTTACAGTCTCCATTCCAAGGGAAGTTCTGGCTTTCCCTGGCAGACTCCTGTCTTTCCAAACCAAGGCACCCCCACAGACCGAGCTTTGGTGCCCCAACTGAAGAGGATTTTTGAAATGCAGGCCTGCAAACACAGGGGACTGAAGGTGAGGCTCCCTCAGCTACTGCACCCAGAGCTCTGCAGACTGTGGTGTGAGCAGACTTTCTCCAGCCATTGGAATGGGCTGTACTTGGGATATAGAAATTCACCCTATGGGGTGCCCAATCACTGAAGACTGGCTGTGTGCTAAACCTCCACTTAGCACTGATCCTCTTTTCTCTTGCAAATAATGGACTGTCTGTGTCTTTCAGATGACAGAGCTTCTCCAACTAATGAGTCAATTTAAAGAAATGGGCTTTGAACTAAAAGACATTAAGGAGGTCTTATTGCTGCATAACAATGACCAACAGAAGGCTTTGGAAGATCTGATGGCCCGTGCAGGAGCCAGCTGAAAACACATTCCTGGATTCTCATCATGCAACAGAGCAAGATCAGGGCAACAATCTCAGCAAGGAGTTTGGTTTTTTGCATATAAGGGAGTGTGAGCAAGCCTGCCCATGTGCATCACTCCAGCATTTCTCTTTTCACTGAAAGCCAACTTTCTTTCTTAAATTAAATTTAAATGTCCTTTCCCAAGTTTCCTTTTTTTCCAGTTTGGCCACAAGGAGCTTAGACTATCCAGCCTCTACTGGAACTGTACATAAGTAGAGATGGGGTTGTTTCTCCCACTCACCCTTTGCAGTGGAGTTGAACAGAAGAACATTGTTGGTTCTGAAACTAGGATGTTTTGGTTCTTTGAAGCTGCTTTCGTGGTGTCTGCTTGTACTGAATTACTTGATTGTGTCATAGTCCAGAATAGCTGGTTAAATTTGACCTTTAGTGCAATGGAGTTTTATTTTTGGGGGGAAAAGTTAGTCTGCAATTTAGTAAAACTGTTTCAGAACCTGTTGCTATGCATAGAGAGCCTATTCCTCTTGGGTTTTTTTACCCATGCATCCAACACTTCCGCCAGACATGAGCGTTCAATGCTGAGAGGTCTGTAAATTCCCTTGAAACAGGTAAGCTGTGAATTCTATCTGGACCTGTAACTTATGTTGGATTTTGAACCTGAAGGCAGAGAGCTGGAACTTAGTATTCTTAACCCCCCAGGTTTGTAGGATATTTAAGGCAATGCTGTGCTAAGAAATCAGTTCTCTTTTTGTTTTAAATAATACTCAGTGTGATGCAGGAGGTTCCTTTCAAGGACTTTGTTTAAAAGAGATGTACTCACTGCATTAGTTCCATTTCTCACACTGCTATAGAATTGCATAATAACATCTAGTACTAGAAATCAGCTTTTGGGTTGGTTTTGATAGTTAAAGTTCTAAGTACTTAAAATATCAACAGTTTTGAGGAATCTTTAAAGCAATTCACTAAGTATTTTAATTCTGCTGAAGAAAAACTAACAAAATCCTCCTTATAACTCCCAGTGTTATGATTCCCATCTATCATGCTCTTTGGCTTCAACAAATGAACAACTTGCTGGATCCTGCCTGCCCAGGTGCTGCCTGCTCCTGTAGGCACACATGCACACTGTGTGTTGGGCAGAACAACCAGAGGTCTCCAGGCAGACGGCTGCAGTGGTGCAAAAATCAAGCCTAGGGATCCAAGCTTGTGTTACAGCATGGAGCTGGGAGCACTGAGAACTTAGGCAGGGAAAAAGTACTTGGCTCATTTCCTCAATTTAAGTTTTTCAGTAGGAGGTTTTAGCTTATCAGGACCCTGAAGGAGATGACATTTGTCTCTATTATGTTGTTAACTTTATATGACCAAAACGTGTAATTTGGGTCCAGCGTTAACTCCTGGAGTTGTCTGTGAGGTTCTCAACTACGTTAATTACCTTTACTTAAAACAAAATGATGCTGAGAAAATATGTACCTGGTAAGTAGCTAGGAGGTGTGGAGATCAATGATGAATAGGACCAGGACAGATTGCCTTGCACATATTCCATAGTACTGAGCTTCACCAGCTTCTATTAGTGGGATTGAAATTAAAACTTTTCTAAGAAGGACATTCAGCAGCTGGTGGATCAGCAGCTGCTGCCTCTGTTGGTGAAGGTAAAGCAGTTGTCCAGCTTTCCTCCCCAGATGAGAAATGTGACAGTTTGAAATGAAGAAATGGGGTTCCTGATTAATCAGAAAAGCTGGAAAACAAAACTTGAACTGCTTTACTGTCACTGCTGAGAGCATTCGGTTGTGTTGCTTGTTTCAGTTTTCTCACAATTAATATCCAAACAAATCTGTCTGGTACTAGACAATCTTGAAAGGGCAAGAAGTCTTGCCAGCAAAGAAACAACTATTTAGACCAAACTTCTGAATAAAATCATCTCCTCAGTTGTGTTAATGTGTGTTGTTTTTCTGGTCTCCCCACTACAGTAACCACTCTGCTTATGGAGACTGTTGTGGAGATGAGAACCGAGAGGTGAAGATGGAAAATGATACTTGTAAAGCTGGTGGTCTCCTTCCAAAAAGATGTACCCCTCTGTGTCTTCCCTGGTGACACTGCTCTTCCTTTGTCAGTGAGGTTTCTGGATTTACATCTGTATTAGGTTTGCATGGCCAGGTTTTGGTAGAAGAGGGGCTATGGGTGTGGCTTCTGTGAGATGCCAGAATCTTACCTCATGTCCTATGGAGCCAATGCCAGCTGGTTCCAAGATGTGCCCATTGCTGTCCAAAGCTGAGTCAGTTGGGAACGGTGATAACTTCTGTGATAACATATTTGGAAAGGGGAAAAAACTGGGACAGCAGCCAAAAGAGAGTTGAGAATATGTGAGAAAACTGCAAACACCAAGGTCAGTAAAGAAGGAGGGGGAGGAGGTCCACTAGGAACTGGAGCAGATTCTGCTGCAGCCTGTGGTGAAGACGATGGTGAAGCAGGTTGTCCCCCTGCAGCCACAGTGAAGGAGATATCCACCCTGCAGCCTGTGGAAGACCCCATGCCAGAGCAGGTGGATGCCCCAAGGAGGCTGTGACCCTGTGGGAAGCCCATGATGGAGCTGGCTCCTGGAAGGACCTGTGGCCTTGTGGAGAGGAGTTCACGCTGGAGCAGGTTTTCTGGCAGGATTTTGACCCTATGGGGGACCCAGGCTGGAGCAGCCTATTCCTGAAGGACTATACCCCATGGAAAGGACCCATGCTGGAGAAGTTTGTGGAGGACTGTCTCCCATGAGTGGGACCCCATGCTGGAGCAGGGGAAGAGTGAGGAGAAAGGAGCAGCAGAGATGACGTGATGAACCCCCATCCTCCCTGAGCTGATTGGAGGGGAGGAGGTAGAGAATTTGAGAGTGAAGTTGAGCCTGAGAAGAAGGGTAGGATGTTTTAAGGTTTGTTTGTTTTTTTTTTAATTTCTCACTAGTCTACTCTGATTTGTTTGGCAATAAATTAAATAATCTCTTCAAGTCAAGTCTGTTTTGCCTGTGACAGTAATAGCTGAATGATCTCACTGTCCTTATCTCTTCCCTTGAGACTTTTGTTGTATTTTCTCCTACCCTGTTCCATTGAAGAGGAGGAATGATAGAGCAGCTTGGGTGTGATTGACCTGGTGGCTTAGGGGAGAGGCAGTTCTGAAGAAACATGTAACAAATGACACAATGTAATGAGACTTGAATGTTGTTTTGGGCACTGTGCATCGTTAGTTACTCTGGTGCTGTTGTTCTCGCCTGTCAAGTTATGAACAAAATTCAGCCTGAATGTGGGGAGGTCCTGCTGATAACTGGTGTGAGGCTAGGCTCTGCCCTGCTGCTAGATCATGAGATCACAGAATCACAGATTATGACTGCATCCCCAGTGACACTTGAGGCCTCAGGGCTTTTCCTTAGGTTCTTGGATCAGATTGATTTATGTACCTGATTTATGTACCTGGCACTACTTATGTTTTTCAGTTGCACTTTTACTACAAAATATGAATGGTTCAATAAGTATTGTAATTTTCTCTATTCCAATTTCATTTTATGAATTTAAGCTTCTCTAGTAAGTTCAGAAGTTCAAGTTGAAGGCTAATAACTTTCCAGATTTCTAGTGATTTATAAGAAATGGGCTGATGCAGAAATTTCACACCATACTGCTCAAATTCTAGAAGTCAATATAAAACCTGCATACGAGGATCAGGAAACATTAAGATTTTGCAAAAGAGTAGATGTTAATTATATTCATAGAATATCCTGAGTTGGAAGGGACCACAGAGATCACTGAAGTCCAAGTCCTGGCCCTGCACAGCACCATTCCCAAGAATCACACCACATGCCCGAGAGTATTGTCCAAATGCTTCTTGAACTCCCTCAGGCTTGGTGCTGTGACCGCTTCCCTGGGAGCCTGTTCCAGTGCCCAATCACCCTTGGGATGAAGAACCTTTTTCTAATCATAGAATCATATAATAGTTTGGGTTGGAAGGGACCTTGAAGACCATCTAGTTCCAGTCCCTCTGCCATGGGCAGGGACACCTTCCACTAGACTAGGTTGCTCAAAGCCCTGTCCAACCTGGCCTTCAGCACTTCCAGGGATCTGTCAGCCACAGCTTCTCTGGTCAACCTGTGCCAGTATCTCATCATCCTCACAGTAAAGAATTTCTCCCTAACATCTAATCTAAACCTACTATCTTTCAGTTTGAAGCCATTCCCCCTTGTCCTGTTGTTGCCTATAATCAAAAGAGAAAAAAGCCTTGCAACAGTGTTAGAATAATGAAGTAAAAAGCAGACCTTTATTTGGAAGCTTCCAGGTTTCCCGGTGGTGGTGGGCATACCTGGCACCAGATTTCTACAATTTTATAAGGTTAATTAATTAAGATATCTAACAGGTACATGCAATAGGAGATTCAGTTGCTCCAGTAACCCACCCCTGGGTCAACCCCTTGGAGTTGGTCCAAGGGCTTCTTTGCCCCACTTCTTGTTATGTCTTATTGTAGGTCCCTTACTTGGAACAAGACTAAATGATATTTCAGGAATTTATTACAAGGTTAGCTTATTGTTCTAAAATCATGGGGGAAAGGGTAGGAAAAGTCCTGGAGCTACGGCCATGTGTTAGCAATCTAAAAAGCTTCAAATATATGAAAAATATATAAAAAGCTTAGGCATCACTGTCACTACAGTTCCTTATGAAGAGTCCCTCTCCAGCTTCCTTATAGCCCCCTATCAGATACTAGAAGGTTGCTATGAGGTCTTCACACAACTTTCTCTTCTCCAGTCTGAACAGCCCCAACTTTCTCAGCCTGTCTTCATAGGGAAGGTGCTCCAGTCCCCTTATCAATTTCATGGCCCTCCTCTGGACTTGCTCCAACATTTCCATGTCCTTCTTATGTTGGGAGCACCAGAACTGTATGCAGTATTCCAGGCGGGGTCTCACAAGAGCAGAGTGAAGGGAGAGAATCACCTCCCTTGACCTACTGGCCACACTGCTTTTGATACAGCCCAGGATAGGGGTGGGTTTCCTCCCCTGACACAGCTTCATGTCATTATCTTATGGTAAGAGGCGAAATTGCTAAATGCTACTTTGGTTTAATTTTCTAGTACCCCCTGCTGGTTAGTAAAAAGGAATAGCATTTGGTTTCACAGTGAATGGCATATGTATCCTGGCTAATTAAAATAAAAATAAGACTAAAAGACATTAATGTTGTTATTAGTATTTAACAAAATATTTCTAAGCTTTTGTGTGAAGTAAATTACAAAGAGAGTTGTGACTGAATTTCAACCATCTCCTAAACTTCAGGAAATTATAGCATCTTGTTCACACTACCATGGTCCCTACTATTAATGTCTTCTTTCAACAGAAGGTGTGCCATCTTTGAGGAGATGTGCATAATTTGATGGCATCAAAGTACATTGTGCATTAGTATTTACTAGAGTGCTATACTCCTGTGGGTCCGACATGGCAAGCCATTGCATCCACACAGTCCAGTAAACCCG
>WAAE01012643.1:44471-88941 GCA_013400495.1 Nicator chloris | reverse complement strand
CTGATCACTCAGCTTCTACCAGCACCCATGCATTTAGGTGAAAATACTATTTAAATGTCACTCACATTGTTTTCTATTCTACATAGTCCCCTTATTACCGCTGTACCTGACAAGATTCCATGGGCAACTTTCTCACTCCATTCTGGTAATTCCTTCTGATCTTCCACTTCTTCAGGTTGTGGCTGGATATGCACAGTCTGAGGCAAGTGAACTGCATCGCTAGAGGCTTCAGAAGGCTGACAAGTGAAAGCAAACATCTGAGCATCTACTTCACAACATATCATTGGTATTTCTGGTTTAGTTCATACACATCCATTATCAAATAATACTAAAGTTGTGCATGCCTTGGGTAAGTGTACAGAAACTCAAGCTAAATTTAACACTCAATTACTTTTTCCACAGAAATCCTAGACATCCAAAAAAGCTTATCAGACAGGTCACCTTTTTTGAACACTCTTTTCATGCAGCTACAATGAAAAGATTTGCTTGCCAATGCAGCCGTATGGCCAAACAGCTAAGCAGGGAAAATTTATACTACTAGTTCACCAGCAAAACAGATAAGAGATTGTCCATCTCTCATTTTTATCTTCTCAGACACAAGTCAACTCTGTTGTTATTCAGCATGGGAACTGCAGTCTTTGGTTAGAGAATCCAGCTGCACTAAAGGAATGCAGCTGTTGAGGTTGTTTTGTTCCTCATCATTTCCTCCCAAACTCAAAAATAAAGGAGATTATTCATGCTGTGTGCTGTTGCTGCTTTTTCAGACTGGTACAGCCAAGGAAAACATCAAACTATGCACAATACTGATCCCAATTTAAAGCTGGGTGGACAGGTTGTGTTACTTCATGTCAAACAGTTTCTGCAGCAGATGTTAATTATTTAAACACAGCAACCACTACCACAGGCTGCTTCGACGTTCTAAAATGCGTAACATCACTTTACACAGTTCACAGACAATGTATAATTAACCTTTAATTACAGAAACCTAAAAAAATGTAACAGGTTTAAGTTTTTGTTAAGAGAACTTTTCCAATGTAAAAGTAAATAAATCCCCCTACCAGTCCAAAGACTGAAGACACTGCCAGTTAATGACAGAAAGAAAAAACATTTTTGTTTAGTCTAGAAGAGTCTAAATGAACACATTTATAGATTAAACCCATAGGCAGATTGGAACACATACAGAACAGTATTTGCTATTACAAGGAATTCTAAAGTTCCCTTGAAATATTTACTGGATATAAAAGCAGGGTATTCCACACATCTGAATGTTGTAGTAAAACCAACGTTTACAGGAAAGAGTAGATTAAACCCTAGGAAGTTGCTACCCAGAAGGTTAACAATATATCACTGATGTGTGCTACATCATCATTTACTGCCTGACAGCAATGTGAAATCTGGTGTTCACGAAATGTCTTGAGCATGTGACCAAAACACTCTGAGGGCTGCGCAGGAGAAATTACCTCAAACAGCTGTAAGTAAAAAAACAAACAAACAAAACCTCTTAAAAAACCCAAACTACATTCCAGATATAATGTAGTTACACCTTCAGTTGGGTCACTATATAGAAAAGACTTCTAAGATCTACACTAAGGAGCAAAAATGGATTCTCTAACAAGACAGGGGACCCAGTACTGTAATTATATTAAATATAATTAGTCAATTAGATCCTCATGATTACTATGTCAAACAGACACTTGAAATGGCCATCAGACTAGGCTTTGGCATACTTGTACAATATCATAGTTTTTAAAACTTCAGAAACATGCTGATTTGAAAAATGTGGCAGGCTGCAGTAACTGAATTGGTGTTTGACAAGAAACCAAACAACAACACAAAAAAGCCACTCAACAAAAAAATAACTACAGGACACAGCATACACAGCTGCTGTCAATCAAATCAGCAGTTCTAACATGCATTTCTGTGACTTTTTTTTTTTAACTATAGGATTTTGGAATGTCCTGGGATTTACCTGGACTTTGTGGCCAGACCTCTGTTTAAACTTATCTTCAAAATGTGCTCTCTTAGTTGCTGCGAGCTCTGAAGGTAACCCTACCCTCTCATGGGATCCTGGCACCTGCGACACCGTATCAGGGAACATTAACAAAAACACAAAGTTTTAGGGAAATAAGGAACTAATAAGACACCCAATTTGAACTACTTCTACGCAGGAAAATGACAAAATGTTATCCAGTGAGTCAATATCACATAGTTCTGTAGTACTTTCCCCTTTTAAGTAAAGATTAGTGGCCTCCTGTACTAGTGAAATTCCCTGCTGAACTCACCAGGCTTTACACCATAACAGAACTCCGCCCTCATGGGATGCTCCAAACTGGTCCTTCATCATCACTGCATTCACATTTTGGTGATTCAACAAAATTCTTCCATGAAAAGATTTAATCATGCTAAAATCTTTTAAGTAGTTGCTAATTACTGCTCTTCCTGAAATTATGCTCCAGGGCTCTTACAGTAATATTTTCCACTTTGCCACGAATCACTCAATCTTATTTCACATTTGTTAGACTATGGGGTTTTTTTGTTTTCTCTACCTGTCAACATCTTACTGCAATACGGCACCAGATTTATCTACTTTGAGATCTGGAAGGCAGATTTTTGAGGTACTTGCTATTTTCACAGATCTTCTCTGAGGCAGCTTCACATTTTTGAACAGTAAACACATTTGGGCACGGTATTCCAAAGAACAGCATCACCAAAACTACACAGAGTGGTGTGCATGCACACATAAGGAAAAGCATGCTTTCTCCTGAACATATAACTTCATTTCATTTTCCTACGTTCTTTTTCAGAAAAATAGAGAAAATATAAAAAACTGGTCTCAAATTCCACTCTGTGCTTAAAATTTAGTATTTTAAAATTTCTGTTGTCTCATCTCATAGGACCTACAGTTTCATTACAAAGCTGCTTTATTAGAGCTTCTTTATCTATTTCCCACAGATGAGCTTACCAACCAAGACAAACATCTGTCATTTTACACAACCAAATGTAAATGTGAGAATGTATTGATGATTTACACCTTTCCTTACTGGCTTATAACAGACTGCCCAGAAATTTACCTGGATACGTAGGTCAGACATTTGTTTCAAGAGATCCTCAAACAGCTCTCTGTCAGCTGCTGGAAGTTCTGAAGACAGCACAACTCCCACGTAGGACCCTGGTATCTGGGACATTGTGTCGGGGAACATGTAGACCCCAGTATTGCAGCACAGAACAGGAGACTGGGTACACATCAGAGGATACAACCAGTCACAAACCTAGGAAAAACAAGTACATAGAATCAAAGGATGCTTTTAAAAAGATAGGCAGAACATACTGATGCACACCATAAACTTGATTTTCCATAAAGTTTCTAGTGGAACCCTCTAGTGAAAGGTTCCCAGCTAATGGCAGTAGGGTTGGAATTAAATTATCTTTATGGTCCTTTCCAACTCGAACTGTTTTATGATGCTATGACAAAAAATCAAAAGCCTTATAACATCTTGAAAAAAAGAAAAACAATCCCCATGTGATTCTGGAACTATCACTCTTGATTAGTTCTGACATTCTAATAATATAGAAAAAATACTGATTTTCACAGGACTAGAATTCAGGCTGGTGCCCTATTAACTGAGGTCTTGTCTTGAGGCCCAGATGAAACTAACTGCCAAACAAGTCAGGATTCACAGCACCTGTACCACTTTGGAGATCTCAGGACAGGTTTATATGACAGGACAAATAGAATGCATGGCTGTTGAACACTGCTAACCCAAGTGGAGCTGAAGCAGCAGACCCCAAACCACCCAACCTCAGCAGTAACAAGGAGATCCAAAGTCAGAATCCAGACCAGAATCACAATGTTCATTACAGAACATGCCCACATGAAACAAGTAAGGACCGAAAAAGTACAAATAATGCATCTTCTTTTATTTGTAGTTCTGAGTCTGGATAAACATGGACTCAAATTTCAAATTATTAGTTGTCATAACTGCAATACCTTATCACTAATTGAGAATGAAGTGGGTAGCACCCAACCCCATTTTATCTTGATTTGTTACAATAAGTGAATTAAAATGTCTCCTCTATGTGACAAAAGAAGTCAATTTTACGAAATGGAAGACATGTTAAGTCAAGTCCTTTACACACTGGAATTCACCAGAACAGAGAGCACTTGAAAACCTTGGAAAGACGGAGAGGTGCTTGTCACAGAAAGAGTCATAGAAGTGTGTACTTGCAGAAAACCATTCCTGCAACACCCGTAGCATCCTTCATATTATCACAGGGATATTTAGGCTCAGAAAAGCAAGAACCTAAGAGGATTGCCTGTTAGAGCTTTATGACAGTTTTTGGAATTTTAATTAAAGGAGAAAATTATTTTCCTGTTACCTGAAGAAATGCTGGTGGACGATTGCGAGCAGCTTCACTGTCTGTATCCAAGAACTTCACGATGCGCAGATATCCAGGATATGAAGGAGCACTAACCTGCCCTTCAGGAGTCACAAAAAATATCTGTACTCCTTGGGGAATCAAGATCAGCTCATCTGCATCCACTCCCAGGTTTTCCAGGGGAGGTGGCTGAGTACATTTGTTGTTGTAGTAGTCCTCACTGACGGAAGAAAACTCCCCAGAGTCTGTGCCGTAGGACACAGTAAAGTGGCCATTGGTAGCCTGAGGAGTATAGGCAGGAGGTGCTTCATTCGGCAGACAAAGAGGTTTTGCAGATGGGCTCATAGCTGGAATTTGCCCCTGACTCACAGCTGCAACACTTCCATCTGCTGCAGGCAGCTGACTTGGTACAGAGAGAGAATTAGGGGGAGGGGGTCTTTCTGGCTTTTCTTTGGAAGGAATGGAGGGGTATAACTTGGGCACCCCAGGAGGGGTATCCATCACAGCAGGAGCTGCATGTACTGGTGGGGTGTTTTGCTCTAGACTGCCAAGTCGAGCATGAACATTTTGCAGGGTCTCCCTCATCTTCTGCTGCATTTGCCTGGCAGACTCCCACTGGGACCCTACACACGCAGGACCCTCTGATGGAATGCTAACTCCTCGGAGCAAGTGGCTAAGCCCTTGCTCGTAGTAACTTCTTGCCTCCTCCTTCTGACCCAGTTCATCTGTATTCAGTCCTTTATTGATAAAAAAAAAGGCTTTCCTGTACTCTTCATTAATGGCTTTAATATTTGCATCTTCTTGCATAACCGGATCCCGCAGTTGTTCCATTACTGCAAATTGGAATAAAAATCAATAAGAATATACAGAGAGAAAGCGAAACAATGTTTACCTTAGAATAAATGTCTTCTTAATGATGACCCTATTGCAGGTTTTAGCAGAAATCTATCTAGTTGCTTGGAGCAGTGTCTGATATGTTATGGTTATCTCCTAATAACATTCAGATTCAACTGACATTTCTTGCTCCAAGACAGCGAGAAATCTATAACCATCAAATCTAGTTACATCACAGATATTTATTTCTCAAAAGTTTAACATCAGAAGAACATGGATATGCCTGATACTAAATTTTTCATCTTTAAAATCAGTAGCAAACAAGAGGAATAAACAAATAACTTTAAAAAACCTAACTTTTCCAAAAAATCTCTAAGGTATTAAAAATTCAATTGCCATTTTGTCTATTTAAATAAAGGCTGAACTTACAAACAGTACATTTCCATTTGAATAATTTAAGAGAAAACACTCAACAGATTTTTAGATCTTGATCAACTAACATAAACACATAGAATTGTGAAATACTTTGAACAGTTAAAGCTGTGCTTTACAAAATAAAAACATGGAATTACTTATTTCCTTTACAGTGTTTATAGAGTGAGAAAAGGCAGTTGGTGTTTTAGACTCCTTGCTCTCCAGTGACAAAAACTGGAAGTACCAATATGTACAAAAGTTTGAAGGTTCTAGGTCCGTTTTGGAATATATTCCTCAAACTGCCTCATGTATTTCAACTGAAGAGCAGAAAAGAATCCAGTAGGTTTGTCTGAATAATAAAATGTGTTAACTCATTGTTTTAACTTTGTACGCAGATTGTCAGTCTTGGCCAAACACAGGGAATACAAATAATTAATTCCAATGAATTTGGGTTTGGTTTAGTTTGTTTTTTTTTTCTGGCAGCCTTGAGAGGCATTGTTAATTCAGGACAAGCAGGCAATTATACTAGAAGAGAAAAATAATCGTGGACAACAAAAATGGGATACTATATTAAATTAAAAAGCAGGTATTTTCAAGCAAAACCATGATTCTCTGCTGTAAGGCAGATGAAAGAAAGGAGACATCTGTCAATCACAATGGTATTAAGCCACAGAAAACATGGAAGTAAGTCAAAGCCAAAGTGCAAGAATAAAAATACTTTCACTACATGGGCAGAGGCATTAATACCACCGTACAGGGCACTGGTGAGAACTCACACACTGAGCTACACTCAAGGAAGCTGTGCCAGAAGAGGAAGAGGTGGGCAGGTTACTGATTTTTTCCTGATGAATCAATCACTCTTCACTAGAAAGGTGTAGGTTTGTCTTACCAAGGCAATACAACAAAGGCTAAGAGATTGGATTAGTCTCTACAAATATAATGGATGAAAAGAGGAAAGTAAATCAGTAAAGAAATAAATAATTATTGGGAAAGAAAAAAGAATTAAATCCAAACTTGTAATAAAATCCTGAAATAGTACCTACATTGAAGTTTACTTAATGTCTCTTCTTGTTTTAGACCATCAACAAACTAAAAAAATAATTTGGAAAATATCCTTCCTCTACTCCAAGAAAAACAGAGACCCTTATGAAGTGCAGGTCATGAAAAGGTTTTAAAGAGGCTAAGAATGCTGTGTTCCACTCCCACACTCAAAATGCAGACAGCATTTAGGTGACTGATGCATCTGCAGTCACACAGCAGAAGTGCCATGTAATCTGGGAGTCATCTGCTTTTATGATGCTACAGAATCCAATTTCACGTGAAAGTCAAGATGTGTGGTTTCAGTACAATAAGAGACACGTAGCTCGGAATATAATAGGGGTGGCTTGAGCAGGCAGCTCGGTGGAGTGGGTCAGCAAAAACTCAAGGCACCAGGTTCACTGCCCATCATGTGGAAAATTTTGGGCTGGAGGAGATTTTTCTAACTGACTGCAGTCACTTGTTGCCAAGAGGCTCAGCATCTTTAAACTAAAGAACAACACTGGTATAAGTACATATTTACTAATCACCAAGGATATCATCTGTAGAAGTTACAAGTATGCTCCTGACCAGCACAACAGCAAAGAAATAGAGTAAAAGCTATTGGAAAGAACTCCTTACAAGGTTGTGCATACAGGGGGATCCCTACAGCAAAAAAAAAAAAAAAAAAGTGACAGCCAAACCACATCACTGTGTGTTAACACTTGTATTTACTATGGAAAAATCCACTTTTCCTTTTAAGAATGGTATGAAGATGAAAACCAATTTAACACTAAAGACCTCAGTTGTGAGAATTGTAGGTTCTTAAAACACAGAACATGTTTCAAAGACTGAGAAAGACAGACAAGTTTAATCTATCATCACCATTTACTTCTCTATTGAGCAAAATGTACTGGTTTGAGATTTTTAGTGCTTATATGCCCAAGCCTGTATAAAGTCCTTTCTCAAGGCTTGAAGTAAATAATTTATTTGTGTGAACACAACTGCAGTACAATAGTCCCCTCTGCCCCATGTTTATTGATTTGGTTTTTTTCTGGGTGAGGCTAATGCAAAGATACTTCACAGATTTCAAATAATTCTTTTGCTAGTGATTATTAGCATATAACAAGAAGAGACACGAAGTAAAATCCTAACTACATTTCAACTTAATATTTAATTGATCTACTCTTCACTGTATAGTTCTCATACTGACAGCAGCACTGTTCTTGCTAAAGCTCAGTCTTTACTGACACTAGAAAAGGTCTGTAAGGAAATGGAGATGTCAGCACCATCAGTGTCCATGCAGAGCTACAAAAGCTGGCTCAGGAACTCTGATTGTCTGAAACATCCCAAGTTTGCAGTATACGTGCAGCGTCGTTACCTCCAGATAATTCATTTGGTTGGCAGAGCACTTGGAAAAGGAGGAACGACTTCACAGATTTCAAGCTAAACATGTGATAACTGAAAGTCTCCCCAAAGAACTGAATTTCATTCATTCTTAGTAATTGATTAAAACCAATACAAAAGAATGGAGGGTATTAAATAAGCTTATCTAATTACTCCCTCACAAGTCAAGAATATTCTCTGAAAGAGCGTATTTAAATGGCAATCTGATCATATCTGAGGAATATCCTCGTTCACTATTATTTTCAGTGTATGATCTTAATATAGCATTTAAGTGTCCTGTATGTTTTAACATTTATCTGTAATCCACTTCTGTACAATGCTGAATCTTACTTCCTCTGTTTTAAAGCCGTAATGAATGGAAAAATGTGTATTAGTGAATACTGAGAACACTCCAAGCCAATCTTTGATCCTATGGCCTGATCAGATCAGTCCAAATCTGTACCATTTAGCCTTAATTAAGATTTAGAGGAACTTGTCTCAGAGAAAGCCAAAACTGAGATAAGAGCTAAAGGGCACTGTAGATAATCACAGATCAATCCAGCACTTCAGCCCTTTTTCTTTTATCAGTCCAGATATACTCTGTGGTTTTAAGGGACTTGACCAAGGGAGGCTACAGTGCAACAATGAAATGGGAGTTTAGTTTGATATTGTAAGCTAACATCTCACCTATCCTTCCTCTGAAGCAGCAAAGCCCACTTCATTAGAAAGTAATTTATATTAACAAAAATACAGGTCAATGGTGGATCTCGGTGCTAGACTGTAAACACGAAGTCTAAGGCTTATTAAGAGGATTAAACAGCCTGACTGACAGAGGTAGGATACACTTGCCAAGTCACTATTTTTGAAAGAGAGTAGGGGAGGAAAATGCAAAACAATTTTTAAAAAAACCACCAAACTAAAACACCGCAAAAAAAAAAGTTTTCTTAGTCAGCTGTTTTTTTCTTAGTCAGCTGTTTTTCTCTCAGCCACCAATTAAGAAGTATCATGCAAACACAATTGTTTAAGCCTTATTTCTGTATGAAAAGAGCAAGTAAGAAACTATTAGTAACTTTCAAGAACTTAAATAATTAAATGGTATCTAGAATATAAACTAATACAAGCCAGGTACTAGTTAATATTTACCTTTTTATGCTTTTATCTTATTTAAACTAATTTGTTTAAAGAAGCCTTTAAATTTTTCATGAAGCAGTGGCCTACTCCTGGTTTTTAAGCAAAGAAAACAAATTTGTCAGGCTAGATAATATCACAGACTAGACAACAGAAAGAGTCAGTGATATTTAAGTAATTATTACTGTCAAAATTACCAAATACTTCAGTAAACTGCCATCCTCTGACTTTTCAACCTATACCTTGTTGTCAGGCTGGTATCCTGGCACCTACATTCACTCAGCCAGCACGTCTAATTTTCCTCATCTACTGCTGTTTTAAGATTGTTTCTGTCCAAATAAAAGAGCTTCCTTCTTGACTCCTTGGTCTGCACCTCCATCACATGCAGTCACCACAGAGCTTTCAGGCCTACTTGTCACTTCTCTAAAAGAGAAAGCAGAAAACCAGGAGGGCAGATAATGCCCCTCATCTCGCAGCTGTGCTGCCCAGCACTGACGTCTTTCGCAGCACCCAAGTACAAAGGCATTGCACTACCATTCCAAAATGTTGCAAGATCATCATGGAAAATGCAGTGTTATATAAGACTGCTATTTAATACTATTTCATTAGCTGTGAGTGCCTCCTGGTTTCTGATCACTACCAACGTTTTATCACATTCAACAAACTCAAAACTGTCTGACACAAATCCTTTAAAAACAAAACAACAAGACAAAATAAAAGGAGCCGTTTTCCGGAGTATTCTGACAAATCACCTCTTAAAGGCATTCACTCCATTATTTACCATCAGGGTTACTTCAACCTGCCCAGATCACGGCCCACCCACCACCTGCCCGCGGGGGCTCTCCGGCGGCAGCGCGGCCGCACCGCGGGGCCCCACGGCCGCCGCCCGGCCTCGGCCTCGGCCCGCCCCGCTACCTCCCGCGGCCTCCCCCTGCCCGCCCCGCTACAACCAGCGTCCCCCGGCTCCGCAGGGACCCCCGACACCCGGCAGGGCCCGACCCCGCGGCCGCCTCACCGAACCGGGCGCCTCCACAGCGCTGAGCTGAGCCAGCCCGGCCCCGCCTGCGCCCGGGTCAGGCGGCAGCGGGCGGGGCCGAAGGGTCGCGGCTCCGGCGTCACCGGCGGGGGCGGCCTGAGCCCGGGCCCGGGGATTTATCTATTAATAATTAACGCTGAGCTATGCAATTGGGCCTGGGGTTTGGTGGGGCTTCTTTGTTTTTGCGTCTGGCTGTTTTTATTTTGGAGGGTTGCTTGTTTGTTTGTTTTTGCGAGGCTTTTTTTTTTCTTTTGCGTTTCTTTTTGGAGGGGGAGGGTTGGAAGGCTACACAGGAGATTGAAAATGCCGACTTAGGAAGCAGCGTGTCTCATACCGTATACCCAGTTAAACTTTTTTTTTTTTTTTTTTTTTTAAATGCTCTTGATGTTTGGGAGGAAGAGGGCTGCATGTTGATTTCACTTCACTAAAAAGTAATTTCGCTGGGAACATGGAAGATCGCTTCTCTTTTGTCTTCTGGTTTCTGTGGCTCACACCACCGTCTAGGATCAACATGGCAAACTGAAAAATAATGCATAGCCCCAGTGATACCATGGGGGGTTTTTTCCTATTGTTTTTCAGTAGCCGAGTGGCTTTGCCATTTGTAAGGAATTGAGTTAATAATTTAAATCCTTATATCTCTTCATCTTTTAATAAGACTCCATAACTGTAGTTAGCTGTATATGTGTGTACATGCATGTACAAAAGCACATATACCCAAATTCTAGTTATGGAGTTGATATGACTATCCAAAAAATGGAAAAATAAGGCTTAAAAGCTATCATTCTGAAGTCTTCGGTTTATGTCATGTTTTCACATTTCATTTTGACTGTTATTTTAATTGTGCCAAAGAGGCACTGATCAAGGCTGTATTTCCAAAGTTGGCTGTCTCCAGGTGAGACTTACTTACCAGCCTGGGTAAACTGGAGCTGATTGCTGCTGTAAGTGCTGGGCTGTGGGAGGGGGGAACTGCATTTGTGCACTGGTGCTGTGGAAAAAACAGAAGTGATCTCACTAAACATCCAGCACTTGCCTTAGAACATGAACACTCATGGTCTCATTCAAACTTCCAACTTCTCAGTGCAAACTTCCAACTGCTCAAATTACTGGGTATAATCTGGCAGTATATTACTGACTTGCAGCTTTGATAATCAGTGCTAAAAATCTTCTGCAGCTTGACTTCCAAGTGGAAAATTTCTAGCCTGGTTAAATCTAGCAAAGGTGCATTCTTTGGTGCATGTCTCTTTACCTGTGCTAGCTCTTCCAGAACTTGCTGGGTTCCAGTCCTGTTAAGGCCCACTAACTTGCTTTCTCAAGTACTGTGTGTGTATACTGACTGTGAATCAACCTTTAACACACTCAGGACCACAGACCATAAGAAATTCATAGTAAATATTGACTTTAGGTAGTGGCAGCCCTGTCCAGCACTGCCTTTGGCAGATGGGTTTACCTCGTAACTTCATTTAGTTCCAAAGTATCTCTGGAAATTTGTCACGTGGTTTCTAGCATAACATTTTTCTAGGAATTCTGTGTTCCAAACTTTCACATGCCCATTCTTCAGTCCTTTTCCTACTGAAAAGAAACAGAGAGCAACCTGAAAGAGACAAAGTTGTCCACAAAACAGGGAGAGTTCCTCTTTCTGAACAGCAGTGATGATGAGAGACAAGCTGTCCACAACTCAGGGAGGGTACCTCTTTCCAAACAGCAGTGAGGACAATATTTGTATGTGAAGCAGTGTATAGACAGATGAGAATTTGGACTGGTGGAGTGGGCCCTAAACCTTTGTTTAAACAGATGGTAGGTTGCATTCAGATAACTAGATGTCACTGGATTATGTTATGTGCGTATATGCAAATCTTACAAGGAAATAAAAAACATTTTTATAACAAAAAGTGACACTCTTTTGAAGCAGGGCTGTAAGACAATAGGAGGATTTTTAAATTTTTTGAACCGTGCAAGGGATACCTTTGCCAGCATCGTTTTGTGGGAGCAGACCTTGGAAGGTCCAGAAGTTGATGAGGGGCACAGCAGTGTCAGAAGCGAGGGAGGACTGAGCTGGACAGGTGAGTACCAAGGCTGTGCTCTGAGCTGTTATAGGAACACATGCCAACCTTTCCTTCCACCAGACGCTGCTCTGCGGTATCACCCCTCANGATACCTTTGCCAGCATCGTTTTGTGGGAGCAGACCTTGGAAGGTCCAGAAGTTGATGAGGGGCACAGCAGTGTCAGAAGCGAGGGAGGACTGAGCTGGACAGGTGAGTACCAAGGCTCTGAGCTGTTATAGGAACACATGCCAACCTTTCCTTCCACCAGACGCTGCTCTGCTGTATCACCCCTCACCTCACAGGGCAGCTTTTATCTGCTGTGAATTTATATAAGCCCTAGTACTTTCGCTTTAAGTCAGAATTAGACTGAGGGGTGAATTGCTATCATGACATGTTCCCTCCTACAGCTACAGAAATAAACTGCTTTTGCCTCACCTGAATCTGCCAACTTTAAACTGTGTGTTTTTTCTGCAAGTCTTTCACCTCATTTGTAAATGCTAATTCTGCTTATGGTAAGCTATATCTTTAGTGATTTCAATCTTAACATCCACTGTGGGCTTGCTTAATTTTTGTCTGCACTTTCATAAAATTAATTTCCCTCAAATATCTCCTTTTTAGGCTTTAATAACATAAATTTCTGTGAATATATCTGTATTAAGGTATATAGGTATGTATATATATCTCCAAGCTATTTAAACATCACAAACAGTAAAATCATTGAGGGATCTCAAACTGATGTGTAAATGCTAACAAACCTGAGGGGGTGAGGCTGTGAGTAAAAATGATGTGAGAATTCTCCCAAACCACGTAGCTGTATGCAAATCAATTTCATTGACTCATGCCAAATGCCAATACAACTGTAACCTGGTCACACATCCGATGGGAATCAGGCTGCATAACAGAGTGCTTTTAGTCAGCAGCCCCCGAATCACTGATGGAAGCACAATAAATCACTGTTGTGTGGGTACAGCTGAATATGTAATTATTCCACAGCTCCTAACAATAGTAAAAACTTTTGTGGTCGATGAATAGCTGATCTCACTGTGATTATTACCTTTTTTCTGACTTCAAACTCCATAATCGTTTGCAGAAAAAGTATCCTGAAACTAAGCGAGGAAACAGCAATAACAGCTGTCTGACAAGCACCTTTTTAAATTACACCAGCCACTGACCTCAGACTGAACTGGCACTTTGTTAAGGTGCAAGAACACATCTTCAGCATCTCTATGCAGTGCTGACAGCCTGCAAGCTACAAGCAGGGATAATGCACTTAGAGCAGATGAATACGGAACATTGGAAAGGCACCTACTTCCTGAGACGATCCCATCTGGGATGGCCAGTCCCAAAGGGTGGCGGAATAATCTGGCTGTTAGCAATACAGCCTTGGGAAGAAGGAGGCTCTAATTCAAAGAAACAGATCCGGGTCCAGACAGCTCTGTGCACTGCATTTGGCTGTGTGCCAGGCTGCTGCCATCTTGTGCAAGGTTTTTCCCTGCCTTTTGCTGGGAGCAATTATTTGCATGTGTGCAATCACTAAATGCTGTCTCCCCACTCTGCTGTATTCTTGTGTTGCACCTACAGAGCAGCACAGAAAACCAAGACCATTTTATGGGACCCCAGATTTAACATTTGCGACTGTCAGAGTTACTATAAACATGGTCCTCAAGTTCAGCCTCAGGAAAACATTTTTGGAAAGGGATCAAAGTGCTCTAGGAGGGTCTGCTAATGGGGATAGCAATGGGAGAACGAGAGAGACAGATGATGTGCCACCTTAAGTTGACTGGGAGTTCAGTTAGTTTATTCAGAAATACATAAACTGGGTTGACAAAAATCGTCAGAAGAGGAAATACCAGGGAAATATCTGGCTCTGTAAAGACTGATGGTAACAAAGCTCTTCTGTTGCATGGTTTATAGATGCTGGGACAGACTACAGCAAAACTCAAGTTATTCATACATGTTGGTACAATATTGAGATGCTGGTTGTTCAGTTCAGAGGAAGAATAAATTCAAATGCTGATGGAGTGACTGTGGGTGCTAAAAGCTTAGTTGAAGGGAAATTCTCAAGCATTAGAGCTGCAGTAAGGCCTGTGAGAGAGGTAAGTTTTCCCAAAACACTCGTCTGTGAAACTGTGAGAAAGAATTTAAACAATCTTTTACACCTACTGTTTTTTCCCAGCTTGTTTACAAGATGTTTACAAAGAGGTGTTGTTTCTAATTAGCCAATCATAGTGATAAAGTGTTAATCAAAGGACCAATCATGTCCAAATGTATCGTAACTGTCTATAAAGGGTGTATTTGTCTAATAAAGTAGAGAATTGCCTTCTGAGACCTTAGAGTCTGTGTTGTTTGTCACCGCTGCCCCTAATACAACAGCAACAGTGACTGTTCCATCCTACCCCCTTTGTGGCACTTGCAATAGTGGACACTTTATTAGATAGCAGCTACATGTTTTCCAGAATCATTTGACATACTGAGACTGCAGAAAGCAGCAGAGGTGTTGAAATCTATTTCTTTCAGCACCAAAGTTGGAAAAGTACGCTGCTGTCAGAAAAGAGAGACTGTTGAGGGGCACTTTGTGCTTCGTAAGTGCAGGAGTGAAATTGTATACCTCCAATAAATAATACTGAATTATGACATTTATCCTGGATTTCTTGGTGGTTGTTTTAGAGGTTTTTTGAAGGAGTTGGAAGGTTACACAGGAGATTAAAAATGCAAGATTGAAAGCACAGAGTTGGAAAACAGTGCATCTCATACTTAATCCATAATTAAATATATTTTTAATACTCTTGATATTTAGGAGAAAGAGAGGTCTGCATATTGATAGCACTTCACCATAAATTATTTTCTCTGGGAACATGAAAGGTAACTTCTCTTCTGTCTTCTGGTTTCTGTGGCTCACATCACCATCAAGCACTATTATGTCGAAGTGAAAACTAATGTACAGCACCAGTAAAATCAAGTATTTTCTTTTCCATATTATTCAGTTTCCAAGTGGCTTTGCCTTTGTGATAAATTGAGTTAGTAATTTGATTGTATGTAGTCTCTTTGTCTTTTAATAAGAAGCTGTAATTCTAATTAGCTGTATGTGTGTATGTGTATACAAAAGCACATAAACCCAAAGTTTACAGTGTGCTATTCCCAAATTGTATCAGCAGAATTAGGGCCTTGTGATACACTGTATGTAAGAATAAATTTCATCAAGATTTTGCTGCAGATTATGTGGGGGAACATCTGTTTTCCTGATGATTTAGATGAGGCAATCTGTGACCTTGCCCATGGAAGTTCTGGGCCATCTTCTTTTAGTCTCAGCCCTTCATAATTTGAAATTCAGACCAATCTCCTGTTGCTTAAATTAGAATGGGTCTGAAGGCTGTTATTTTGTAAATAACAGCATGTTTTCATGCAACTTCCTTTGATGAACCTGGTATTGGCCAGTTTTTAGACTAGAAAATTCTATGAACTTATCTATGCAAGGATATTTGTCATGTTTTTTGCACAGTTATATGAAATACTAGATTAAAAATATCTGCTTATATAGATTTCCTCTCCTCTTATGTTTAAGGTATGTCTGTCCTTGGATAAATTTCACAGTCTATTTTGAGTCCCACAATGTGTGTGCTAGATGAAGTAGGTTTTTTTTCCTCAGGTGGGAAGTGAATAGCTTTTCCAAAAGCTTTGTACTTAGAGACTGTGTGCTTAACTAGGTGGAACATCTATCCTGTAACTACATGTGTTTTCCCCACCTAGGAAAAATAATTGAGGGAGTCGTATATCTCTATTTGTTTTGAAATACAAGCTTCTCAAATTGATGGGCAGGAGTTCAACCAGGGGGATTGTAGTTATCCACTGAGTAAACTCAAACAGCAGTCTGGCTCTGCCCAACTCTGTACATAATGCTGTGGATGAAATGTGAAAATCAGTTCTTCTAGTTCCCAAGCCTAGGTGCTGAGACCACCCATGGCCTTCTCAGTGTCAGAACGAGTCCTGTGCATGCCTTCTGTCTCTTGGTGCTTTGGTTACCCAAAGAGGTGTTCCGTGGCATGCTTGGTGGATCAACATCTTGAGCATGAAATGATATTCATCCCAAAGCGCCTCCATACGCCCACGGCAGAACTCAAACAGTGCTATGAGAATACCGAGGGTTCAGCTGACACTACATAAACACTTCCAAACAGTTTATGGATCAAACATAACAAAATGGATATTTCTTAAACAAAGTGCTTTGTAGAAACGCTGATCTTTGGTAAATAAATCTTGAACTGGAAAATGGATCTAGACTTCAGTTTACATATGTGTGGTTTTAACTTTATTATGATGTCCATTTATCTGAAGGCATGTATAAACCTTTGAAAAATAAAATCCTGCATTTGTAAAATACGTCATTCACAAGGCCTGTTCACCATCAGATGCAATAATTTTAACCTTGTTGTTCTTATCCTTTCAGTTTGCTGTCAAAATAGTATTTTACCATACTATAATTTCTTTTTAATAATGAATGCTGCGGTCAATTTTTTTAATTGACAGAAGTGCAATTGGAATTTTTGTATCTCTATTCTGCTCTATTCCAAACTGAAACTGAAAAGGTTTGTGTCTAGCAGAACTGGACTTGAGATATGCTGATACTGTATAGCTAGATGGCAGCATTCACATTGCTTTGAGAAACACTATAGCTATTTGTATGATTCGGCTGCTCTGTTACAGTTAAATGGCATGGTCCTATTCTGAAATGTGCTGCCTGAGAATGTCTGAATAACTAACACGTGAAAATCTGACCATTTCATTTACGTGTCTAAATTGGAGGTTTATATTTTGGCCCTACAGATAATGAGTGTGAAATGAAACTTACCCATTTATATAAAAGGATAAAATCTGATTATGTGCATGCATTTTTTCAAACAGGCTAATGTTCAGCCTGTTTAGCCTGAATTCAGGCTTTGCTTTATCTTATACAAGATTCCATTTATGTGAGAATTTTGTATCATAAAACAATGTACAAGTTTCTTTGGATGGTACGCAAAATTACTTCCCTTCTGTTACAGAACAAAATACTTATTCAACAAAGACTTTCTGAATGTCCAACAAGCTCCTCCTATCATCTATCCCAAGCCTTACCAATCTCCTCAATTATAACCCCACCACCTCTTTGCTTGCCCTGTAAAGGGCCAAGGACACCTTTCAGAACATTAGCTCTTTTTTCTCCCTACTCATTGGAGATGTTTATTTGTCTCGTCCAGGCTCCTACACACACAAGCATCCTGTCCCTAACATGTCAGCCCACACAAAGGTGAGCCTTGGAAGACCCAGGACAGGGAGCTTGGGCCCTGCTTGCTCACACAGTCTGAGACATCTACAGAACACTCTACTGTGAGCAAAGTTTTGGCTGTCTCCACCTCGTCCTTCCAGCTTTCTGCAGGATGACCTGAGCCCTGAGGTTCATTTGCTAAAAGCCTGCTTTGCAATTATATGCAGCTTTGGATGCCAATGCTCTATGAGAAATAGATTTTGATTGCACTCAGCTGAAGACCAGAGTGAGTTGCAAAGGGCTGAGTGGACAAAAAACACAAAGGAGTGAGAGCAGGGAGATGGGTATTATGGGTGGTAGGAAGGAGACAAATAGGCATGGGCAATGGTTCTGTGCAGCACAGACAGTACTTTGTAAATCAAAGTAACGGCTTTGACACCATTTCCCACAGCATTCTCCTGGAGAAACTGGCTCCTCATGGTTTGGACAGGTGCACTTTTCACTGGGTAAAAACCTGGCCAGGTGTTTGGGCCCAGAAAGTGGTGGTGAGTGGAGCTACATCCAGCTGGCAGCTGGTCACTAATGGTGTTCCCTAGGGCTCAGTACTTCATCAATGGTCTGGAAAAGGGGATCCAGTTCCCCCTCAGTCATTTTGCAGATGACACCAGATCGGGCAGGGGTGTGGACCTGCTGGAGGGCAGGAAGGCTCTGCAGAGGGATCTGGACAGGCTGGATCAAAGGGCTTGAGGTCAGTTGTGCGAGGTTCAGCAAGGCAAAGTGCTGGGTGCTGCACATGGGTCACACCAATCCCAAGTTGTAAAAAAGAACCTTTAGGATTGTGCTGACCTGATCTGGAGGAAAAAGGAGATCCTGGTATTGTGTTTTCCGGTAAGCTGTTGTTGTGGCCTCAGCAATCAAAACAGGACTGAGTTTATCTCTGCTATCAGAGTTCAATTATTTATGTATTTCAGCTAAGTGTCCTTGGAGAAGCTATTGAAAGATTGGAAGAACCCTTCCTACTACTCTCTGTACATTTTTATCTCTTGTTTGTGGACTAAACTGCAAAAAAGAAAGTAGGATAGCTATGTAATGTACAGAGGTGTGAGCCTGAAATGAAGTAATACTTCAGTGAAAAACCAGGCTTTATTCAGTGTCTGTACTGCACACTACAGGATAGCAGAGAGATGTTTACACCTATTTTCAATATTTCTGCATAGCACTGAAGGTTGTGCTGTGGGCATAGCTACTTGGAGTCATAATGTAAAGTGTAAGCATGAGTTTATTAGCTAAAATGCACTGTTAGTTTTCAGTTCAGTAATTCTGGATTCTGGATTTACAGCCTTGTTTTGACTGCATTACTTGGTAACCCATAGACTAAAAACTTCTTGCATTTTCTTGATTTCTGTAAATCCAATGCCTGTGCTTTTTATTTTAGGAGAAAGTTTTTATGTTTACCAGTTTGATAGACAAAAACTGCCATCAGAAACTGACATAAAGCTCCAAAGTTTCTTCAGATGGGTAATATCAAGTAAAGGTCAGTAAATCTCATAATAAAAAGCTGTATAATAGGGAACAGTGGTCAATAGTTCATTAAATCTAATCATCAGAAGCTGTAAAAGTTGAATGAAACAGCCACCTGGAAGTTCATGCCTCTGTTATTAATACTTAGATAGGAAACTCAGTGGGAAGCCTTGACCTTGAATATACAGGTAAACATGCTAGGTAACACATTAATTTGAAGTATGATTTGATTTATTTTTAAATTTACCAAAACATAGAGAAAAAATGAGACCACAATGACACAGACACCTAAGTATTTTTAAAATATAATGGGCTGACCTGCTATAAAAGGACCTACATCTGTAGAATTTTGTCTAAGTGGCTAGAGAATTTGTGACCTGATAATTTCTCTGTTTATGCCAATTTGCCTTTCCTAGGTTAGGAGGCTGCATCCTTTACCCAGACACGCCTCATGGTTATTCCAGCTTGGATATTACAATATTTAAGTACCTGAAACATATATAAAACTTGAATTATAAACAAAAGCTTCGTTATTTTCTTTCCTTAGGTAAACTGCCTAGTACAAGTGTTGGCAATTTGTTCCACTGTACAAATAAGCTACAGTAAAATTACTGTTTTCTTCATTCAATCTTCTTGAATGAAGGAGAAATATATATTAAATTTAGTGGACATGAAACTTTCCTGAAATGAAATTGGTATTTTAACTTTCTTGAATTTGTATTAAACTTCAGAATTATTGTAATTGAAATATTTAATATCCACCTTTATAAAGGGATTACCAGGAAAACCCTTCTGGGACTAATTTAAAACAAACAAGTCCCAGTAACTATCACTGAGAACTCTTTAACCTACAAGATAAAGTATGTGCATGATATTGAAATGCAAGTAACAAGGTAATATCTCGATTACATTTTAATGAGTTTCATACTGTATTCCCTCATGCCTGAGACATTATTGTATTCCACAATGATTATTTTATTACCTCAAATACTGTTTTTTAATAAAATATTTAAGAAAACATAATATGCAGCTTAATTAAAGCTAGGGGTTTTTTTATGTACATCATCTCAATAAATGTTATTAAGGAATTAACCTGGCTTGAAGCCTGTACATGTAGGACCAAAACATCCTTTCACTTTCCACCTTGCACAATGAAGACCAAATGAACTAATAGTCACTTCACCCTTTGAATACTCAGGAATTCATGCTGTTTGCATACTAGTGAAATGCAGAAAGGCCAAGGGCATAATGACCTTAACCAGTCAAATCACCCTGGTTTTAAAAACCAACCAAACAGAAACAACGTATGAAGAACTGTTTCTTTTTCTTTGATTTGACAGTTGTTTTAATGCCTTTTATGCCATTGAAGCTAGGTTTCCATCATCTGCAGACCTGATGGGATGACTAACTGCAGCACTGGAGCTGAGAAAGTTGTTGAAATAGCCTTGCTGCCAGAGAAAATGCAGCACCACCAGCACCCTAAGGGTCTAAAATATACCCTCTAGGCTGTTTCTGTGGTGTGCAGTAGTTAGCTCGTTTCTTTTGTTTACATAAGCTAACAAGAAGCAATAGGACATGGATCTCTCTGCAAAACTACAGGGCTGTGAGAAAGGCACACCTCTGTGCACAGGGAGGCATCGGCATTTGGGGATGGTGGCTTGCATCATCCAGGAAAAAACACTTCTGTACAATAGCAGTACAGTACCTGACAATGAAAGGTAAATTAGCTTTCCTCACAATATGCCATGTTCCTCTTGGACTGTTCAAATGCTTACTTTGTTCTAAGTTAAAGAAAATGTGTTTTTGAAGATACTCATTCTCTATGATTTGTTTTTACTTGAAAAGTGCTTTAAATTCAATACACATTTACTCAAGTGGAACTTGTTCCATTGTTCTTGTCAACTGTGTATATTTTGTAAGTATTTTCAAGAGCTGCCTGAGTAAAAAAATAAGTATTCAAGAGCAGAACATTGTTCTCCTGACTTTGAGGATAGGGAGTGCAGTCGTTTATACAGTTTTCTTGTTTTGTTTGAAGCCTTTAAAAAAAAAAAAAAAATTCCTGTATATTTTTTGTCTGGTAGGCATGAAAAAGTCAGTACATTAAAAATACTTTTGGAAGGAAATTAAGGAGTCAATTGCAACCTAAATTTGAATTAATCCTCATTGAACTGAGTTCTGTTTTAACAGGACTATACACATTAGAAGTGAGACAGCTTCTAGTTCTTTGTCTAGTTTGAAATACTCAAAGAGGACTTATAGCTCCTCTGAAACACAGCACTCTCATTTTCTTGTATTGGATCTTTCTGGCTCAGCTTTTGCACTTACAGTAACAGCAGCATTTTCTACAAATCAACTATTGCCCTGCCATTAATTTTCCCTTCTGGAAAAGATTATAGACAAAAAGATCTCAGAGATTAAAAATGAGTAATAACAAAAAGAAACCTCATGTAAAGCAACAAGTGTGGTGCATACCACATTTCCCTAAATACATGCAGGGACTGCTTCCTCCTGAAAAACATACTTGCCTCTTGTAACCTTACTGAAAATAATTCTATTCACTTGTTAGCCAGCACTGACTATGGTTCCCAGTTTAGTAGCACCTGATGTTAAGATCAGTGCATGGTCCCAGGTGTTAGTCTACGTCAAATGCACTCAAATAGAGACATAACAAGACTCTGACACTACCATTAAGTCTTGAACCAAATTTTTAAAGAGACTGATGGACCAAGAGAAGTGACATGAACCTGCTAGCAGGCTGATATCATATAACAGGAAGAAACAAAAGGCAATGTATGACTGAAGTAATACCATATAGGTATGGCAACCTGAAGTTTTACTAACAGTTCAGTGATAATCAGGACATTGCACTACCTGTGCTAATGTGAGGGCTCTGGGGGGGAGAAGAGCCCAGTCCAGCCTAGTGCTTACCTACTCTTTCTGACTGTGAAGCAGAAGAACTTGATGAGGTAATGGGAAAGTTTATATAATTAAGAGCAACAGGCCAACAAATGTTCATTGTCAGCCTAGGCCAATCTAAAGCACCTCAGGCAGCCACGTGGTATAGTTAAATCAAACTTGGCAATTATGCTGAAAATACATCAAACCAAAGTTAATTCAGAAATTCCTTGAACAAATTCTGTCATTAACTGCAAAAAACCCCCCTAGCTAATCATCTTACAATAATATACTGTTTAAGCCCGGACCCATAATTGATAGATTTACTTTGTGGACACATTCTTGAAACAAACAAACATTCCACTTTGAAACTATAGAGTAAATGACATAGACCTTTATGAATGAAATACTTGTTAGTAAAATAATTGAATGCAGCCCTCAGAATGAGCAGGATAATCCCACCGCTTTCCCGCTCTTACAGGCACTTATTGCTGTGAAGGCCGTTGCCATGTGTGTTCTCGGAGTACAAAGCACAGTGCAGGGCTTACTGCTGGCAGTGCTGGCCACAGCAAATCATCCACTTTGTGCACGAGCCCCTTCCTGAGGGGCAGCAGTGCTGGCTGCACTTGGTCAGGGCTGGGAGCTCTGAAGCTGGAAGCAGAAAAGGCCATATATCCAAGGCCTTGTTCATGTCTTGTGATTCACTTTCTGCAGAGCCCAGCAAGTGTCTCCCTGTGAGACAGGTACAGTACACAGGCTTGCTGTGAAGCACTTAAAACTGAAGTGTTTTCAGGCTCCAGCCAGAAAGAAGAAGGTACGCAGGGCCACCAAGCTGTGTTGTCACCCTGACTCCTGAGAAAGTCCAGGAGTGGTGGGGAGGTTCAGGCAGGCACTCCAGCACCGCTCTCTCTTTGTCAAAGCAGCTGCATTTCTTGCACAAGTGACAGTCAGGATCAATAATTTGGAAAGCTGCTGGAAGGTGAGTCTGCTGTAACAGTTGTGAATCGGCAGGAATGAGGCCCAGGGGATGTGGGGTGCCAGCTGTGCTGGGAGTAGCTGGGGTGTCGGCTGTGAGAGTGCTGGGTGGCATTGAGGGTAATGGGGGAGCCCCAGAGAGGCAGACAGGGACAGGGACAGGGACAGGGAGGGTCCAGCCCAGCTTGGTGTGTAAGGGCACACTAGGCTGTGTGAGATCTGAGGCAGGCGTGTGCTGTGTGAGCTCCTGCAGCAGCAGTTGCTTGAAAATTGACAAAGTGCATCTTGCTTCACCGCTGCCAAGACCTAAAGAGCTAAAAAGTTCTTGTATTTCCCAGCCTCTCCCCATGGTACACCCCACTGCCCCGGGGGAGCAGCTGCCTACCTGCAGCTTTGATGTGAGCAGCTGGTCCTGCGTATCAGCTGGAGAAGCTGATTTTCACAGCTCATCCTTTATCTGTAGAATCGCTTGAGCTCTTCCTCAGAAATGGCTGAGTTTCTGTGATTCTTTTGTCTGGTGTATGCAGTTAATTAAAATCTCTGGGTGCAAAACTTTTTTGAATGAAGTGTCCTAAATATGCTGTTATCATTGCCAAAATTATTTTGAAACCCTGCTTATCTCCATATTCTTTTTCCTAGTTTGGTTCCTTTGGAAAAAGGCATAAAAATAATGAATAATGTGGTGATACCATCTTTTCTATTGCTTTAGTTTTCTAGATGTGTCAGTATTATCTGTTGCAGCAGTCATCATTGCACAAAGTAGTCATAAACTCTTATTAGGAGACTGCATTACAGCTTAAATTACACTTAGCCATCACCTTGAATTTGCTTATCTGTCCTTCAAGCAAATTCTAAGCCAGAAAATCATTAGTAATACCTTAGTATTCCTGGTGTACATCACCTTTACAAACAACTCAAGCATTAATAAATTAAATTTATACTAAGAGATAGTGTCCCGTGTTCTCAGAAATGAAACAAAACCTATCACTTTACTGTTTTCTAGTTAAAGCTGGAAAAACACTTGGTTTATTATTTGGAAGACAGCAAGCAAAGAAACAATATGCATCACTCATTGACTCCTTTCTTCAGACACTAATCAGCTGGAAGCTACATATAAATATTTGTTAATCAATACAAAAATGTCAATAGGCACATAGAGAAGGCAGCTTTTAAAGAGTCCTTTATGAAAGACTTCTTAGAGCAGCTGTTACCAGTGGAAGAGAGTGGCCTCCCATGTATTTGGTTTTGGTATGAGCTTCTACAAGTTGTAGGCTAGTTGATGTCCTAATTAGCTAGTCCTAATTAGCATGCTTGCACATCAGCTGGAAGCGTTTTCAGCAGCTAACATCAGCAGTGCTACAACCCGCTGTGGAACTGCAGAGACGTGTGGCTGTCACTGCTGTACTCTGGTCTTGGATTACAAAGGTGTTGCAGTCTATCAGTAAAACACACTACAGGCTAGAAGACCAGGTATTTTGGATCTTACAGCAGTAGGGCTAAAATCTACACAGAGCTTCAGGTGCAGTAACAATTCCTTTCAAATAGACTGAGCAAACCCATTATTTTTTAATAATAGCAAAAATAAAGCTATAGATGTTTTTGAAACATCTAGATACAGATTTGAGCACCAGAGGAGGTGCCTGGTAAATGCTAAAACAAAGACCAAAGAGCACTGGAGACAAACATCCTTATCATCTTTTTGCTACTTTTCTCTCACATTACCTTCATCCATTAGGCCCAGAGGGGGTCCTGTGCATGGGGCACCCTGCCAGCTTTGCCTTCCTGCAGTGCCTTGCAGGAGCCAGCTCTTTGTTTTTCTTTTTAGTTACATTTCTCAGCTTTTCTTTGAGTTTCTAAGTCCTGTGGTTTATCTTTTTTTGCTCACCAGAGGGAGATAACAAGAATAAACCTCTTTGTTCCAACAGTGATAAAAGCACAGGAGGGAAAGATGGCATCCTTCATCTTCCTTCAAATCAGCAGAATGTGGTCTGAGAGAATGCCATATGTGTGAAGTTGTGGATTAAGGAGGTGTATTGAGCCAACATGAGGCCAGGGTAGTTTGCTTCATCCACCTGGCAATCTAGCAGGGAAAGATTTGCAGGAGAAAAATACTGTCTGCAACAATTCCTATACAAGTCTATGCAAAACATCTATCTCCTAGGGGGAAGAAAAGCAGGAACAAATTGTTCAAAAACATGGCTAGCCAAAAGATCCTGACCCTGCAAGCTGTGTATCAGAATCTCCTGTAAGCTTTGGGACCTACTTGCAGGCAACAGCTCTCCCAGCATTCTAGCACTTCATTTTGCAGGGTAAGATTACACTGGGCAAGTTAGCAATGGCAGACTTAGCAGGGCATGGTGGTTTGCTTTTTCCCACTGTGGAGAATTCAAATAACCTCCTCAGCACTCTCGGCCCCATGGGGGCCTGAGGGGTGTTCTAGGCCATTGAGACAAGAATTAAAGGGTGATCACTCCTGGTCTAGACAGCACTCTGAGCATAAAAATCTCAACTTTTGCTAAATATAGCTTTTTCAGGAAGAGATATTTAACATACAGAAATCAAAATGAGCATAGAGCCTTGGTGGGGCAGGTCAGTAAGCCAAAGTTCCTTCTCCTGCTTATTACTTCATCATTGTCACCACCAGCACCAACAATTTTATGAACCTAAGCTGTTGTTTCCCATACCTCTCGACTGTCTTAAAACAAGTCCTCAGAAAACAAAAAAATTCCTCTGTTACAAAATAAAATAAATGCAACCCCCTGGAAATACTTGTTTTATCTTAGTATCCCTTATTGGCTTTTTGGTGGATTTTTTTGGTTAAGCCAGAAAAGAAGAAAGGATAACTCTACAACCCTGATCTAAACTACCAGGCAGCAGATTCAAACCTTGGGTGTTTATCAGTGTGACAGTGGAGGAATTAATCTCACTGGTAGCCCTGCTCCAGGTAGCAGGGCTATGATGCTTTGGGAATGCATTCAGGCAGAATGCAGCCAGGCATTATCAGTTAATAAGGATCTTGTTACAAAGCCTGATTTCTGTATGCTGGAAAAGTCATGCATATTCCTTACTCAGAAGCCATGCACACTCTTTTCAAAACCATTGTCAAAAGCACAAAGAAACAAAATTATTTTTTCTTAAACGCACCATATCTTATTTTTCTTATGTTTTTACTTTGTGGTGGGTTAGTACAGATAATGCTGTACATGGTACAATGTATGTTGGCAGTATTATTGAAAAGCCAAGCACAAGGGAAGAAAAAATATGAAGTTTATCTCATCATATTTAGGAGTCTCTAGATAAAATTGCAAATGGATGTGTTTTCATAAAGCTTTCCAGTTTTCACCATCTAGCTGTAATTAAAGCTTTGTGTAAATTCGCACATCTTGTCATAAGCACAGAGAAAGTATGGGGAAATGAAAAATTCAAGACATTCATACAATCTTTTAATTTTGCGTGTTTTACTATCTTTGTTTTGAACTTTTGCAGGGGAAGTTAATGCTGTCCTGTTAAGAGAGCTCTTTTATATGTGTATGTTTTAGCCATAGTAGCAGTACCTGCGTGTGGAACACAAAATTAATGTGTGAAGCTGAGCTAATACAGACGCACAAAGGCATCCACCCTCTTCCCAAGAACCTCGCAATACAATTTAAAGTGAATTGCAAGCAAAAGGAATACTCATTGGGAAGAATGTGAGGAGAGGACAGAATATCCCAGCACCAAGATACAGAATCCGTTGTAGATTTAGCTGTAAGTCCTTATTTTAATTTCCTATGTAGTGAGCATTTGGCTGGGTGGGTATTTCTGGCTGCCTCTAAAGTCAGAGTAAAACCAGAGGTGCATAGACAGATTTCTTCAGTGGGACATTTCTCCCTCTCAAGGCCACATCATATTTCCAGAGTGCCCCTGTTAAAGCTTGTCTTCCTGAGAGCCAGGTTGCCTTTTTAACTCAGGGCAGTGCCAGGGTGTTATTGTTTCCTCATTATTTGAGGTCTCAGGTCTGTGCCAGGGTGTTATTTTTTCCTCATTATTTGAGGTCTCTCGTTCTGTTGGTCAGGGTTGCCCCCAAGTCAGGGATGCGCTTTGCACAGCAAAACCTTGTGAGAGGCAAGGTGATTTTCTCATTAAAGAACACGGGATGTTCTCATAACTGTGAATCCCTCAGGAATATCCTGACCTTCGAGAAACTCAGTTTGTTGTTTGAGATGTTTTCTTCAGAGAGGCCGCTGGGGAACGCAGAGGAAAGATCTGACGTACGGCGCACGCACTGACACGTCGGGCAGAAACACGGGAATATGTCATTGATAAATCATTCTGTATTAACTCACCTACAGCTCCACAGAGAATACAACTTGTAAAAAAATCATAAAATGTTACCTCAGGGACTCCATAGCAAATCAGTTAATAATTAGTAATTCACTAATAACTACCAATTTCTAAAGTTTAATAGACTCTTGTAAAAGGAAGTTGTTTCAGATGGTTGTGGGGACTATAGATTTTATATCCATATGTATCTGTTTGGTTTCTTACTGCCTTGGATTTTGTATTTTTTCTATATGCACATGGAAAAAATGCTGCAAAGATCTGTCAAGTCAGACATAGCAAAAGAGTCTGGACATTTGCAGATGACCAGATGGGTGGAGAATCACATCTTCTACGAAGCCAGAGGTGAAAGACCAGGCTCCAAAATCTAACTTGGACAGTGTGAGATAGGAATATTTTTAGCAATTAATTAAGTAAAATGCATTTATCCTACATACTACTTGTTATAGTGCCTTCTGAATATGTTGTTTTAGAAGTCTTTATTAGCAGGTCTCAACAGATCATGCAAAAACCTGAATTGTGTCTTGGCAGTCACAACATTAGTCTGCTATCCTTTTAAACGGACTGTGGAAAGAGAATTTTTTAACAGCTGAAGTCCAGGCACCTGGCAAACAGAATGTTTTGCAAGGAGACTGGTTTATTTCCCTTGACAGTTTTGTTAAACTTTAATCACCTTTTCAATGTTATTTGTTTATTACCTGCTGTTCCTATGGCCTAAATCAGGGACTTTTAAAAAGATGAATACTTATTTTTGTGATTCTCAAGCACAGTGCAGTTCTGCTGTCTCTCATTTTTAACTGTAAACCAGAGATAGAAATTGTGTAGATAAAAGAAGGCAATAAAACAAAATTAAAGTGCTGTCAACACTAGATTTGTCAGAAATTTAATGAGCTTTGCCATAATGGGTACTGATTAGAGGTAATATTTCACAATGTCATTCATCACTCAACAAAATAATATACTTTTAGGAGACAGCTGTAACTGTGTTCTGCAATGATGGAAGTACTTATAGATGAGATTGATGTGTGTTGTGAGCAGGTGCCATTGCTACCATCCTCCAATTAAAAGCTGTGTGGATTATATGAAGTTGTCTCTTACCACGTATTTGCTTCACAGAAAGCCTAAATAACAGTAACTGAACACCCAGCTCAGCTGGAACTATCTGCTTCCAGCCATTTCTATGGTTTTATGCTGATCTGAAGTTTGCCCCACTTCCCTCTGATCTCTACACCTTCTCCATGCTGCAGCAATGCCTGTGGCATGTGGAGGTGAAGCTCGTTATGAGTCAGTAGCCAAAAGTGTATGATAAGGCTACTGCCCTGTCTGGAGACTCTGGATCCCCCAGCCCTATGAACAAACACCAATTAGGAGCTGGGCCTCATGGGGACAGCCTTTATGGCAAGCACTATACAGTGTTAAAATTTCTGGCATTTTAGTTGCTCTATCATTGCCCCTGGTACGAGGAACCTTGCTTCTAGTTATTTTCTAGGGAAGCAAAAAACCCAAAGAGTTCACTGCTGGATTTACGGGCAGATTTTCCAGGTAAGTCAGATCTTTCATTTGCCTTCAATGCTTTTTTTCACAACTGTAAGTCTTTCATGGTGGGGAATCTGCTTGGAACCTCATCTTTTGTGTCCATAAAGAGACTTCAGTGTGGACACAGGTACTCAGACAACCAAAAGCAGGAAATAATTTCAATTCCAGATTCACCTTTATGTTACTTTTTACTTTGGCTGCCATCACACAAAAAGTATTGGCTGGATTTCTTGATAGCAGAGTTTGAGAAGACTACATCAAAGCTAATCAAAAAGGCAGTTTTAGAGGAATGCTATGATGTGTCACTCCAAGTCTTAAAATCCTTGTTGATCCTGGTGATCTTACTCACACAACCACCTCCTCATTTTTAGAGCCCTCTTTATCTGAAAGAGTACCAAAGAATCTAAAATCTGGTCACATATTACCTGGAGCTGGCTCTAAGGTTCAACACAATAACATTTCTGAAGCTAAGAAAGAAATTGTTCATATGCACTAAGATTTTAGTTGGTACTCCAACCAACAGTATTCAGTATTCTTCAAGTACGTAGCCACTGCTTTATTTTAACCACCTTTTGTCACTGATGCATCTGATCAAGACATCAGGACATCAAGAATGTAGGAAACAGCCTACGAATGGTAACGTGAGGCTATGGCAGATGTTCTGAGTAATCTAAAAAGGATGGGGAAGAAAAAAGCAAACCCATATTTAGCTGACCATAATCAGTGTCTCTCACTGTACAGCACACATAGGACTGAACTCAACATTGACATTGAGTTACTTAATACTGAGTGGCCCAGGGTAAGCCAGGCAAGCTCTAAATCTGGGGCATTTTTTGTTATCCTTCTAAGTATCAGCCAAGGCATAATTAGTAAAGTTTTGCCTTTTTGAGGCATGCCCAATCACTTTTGGATTGACATCTGTGAAAATTATTTTCTTTCCTTTTTTTGGACACTCTTGACAACTGCTGACAATGTTGCAAAAAAAGTCCACTAGCTCTTTAATTAAGTCCTGAGGACGGAAGGAAGGAAGGAAGGAAGGAAGGAAGGAAGGAAGGAAGGAAGGAAGGAAGGAAGGAAGGAAGGAAGGAAGGAAGGAAGGAAGGAAGGAAGGAAGGAAGGAAGGAAGGAAGGAAGGAAGGAAGGAAGGAAGGAAGGAAGGAAGGAAGGGAAAGACTTGAACCCCCCATTTTTGTCTCCAGTTATGGCTAGATGAAGACACAAATCTCCTGAGATTCATTACAAAATCCAAAATGGTGCAGCCCAGTTCAACACCTGGTAGCCTGAAAGTTGACTCAGAACAATACCTGAGGAGTTTTTAGACCGTTGTTTCCCTTTGGTTGTTCATAGTGTGTAGACATGTTCAGTTTGCTGTTTCTCTTATTTCTGGGGATGAGATCCAAGCTCAGTGCCCAGCACTGGCCATGCAACACAGCACACCCTCAGTCCAGTACCTGCATCACCCCCAGCTCCTCAGGACTGAGGGAGAACCATGTTCCTTGGTAACTCCCTGTTCTCAGACCACACTTACTCAGGGCCTCATGTCATTTGTTTCAGCCGATTTGTATTGACTGAGTAAATAACTCCCTTGATTACAGCAGTTACAATTTTCCCTGGGGTTACATTTGGCAACAACCCGCTCACCCTTCTTTAACTGCACCGTTAATTAGGAAGCCTGTGTTTCCCTTCTTGTCAAAAGCAACTAAGCTCCCTGCCACTGGAATTCTTTCTTCTCCCTTCTCCTAGGGTGAGAGAACAGTGATTGTTTGCTTGGTTACGCTTCAAGTCTTTTGTATGCTTTTAATAAAATCTGTAATTAATACTTTGAGAGCGTGTTTTTTCCCTTCTGTCTGAGCACATCTTGAGCACAACTTTTCAATGGCAATAAACAAAAATAAAGAATAGTTAATTGCACTCCCAGCATGACTCTGACACTACTTGGAGTGTTGCAATAGCCTTGGATGCCTACATGTGAATGTCTAAAAGAAGTCCGTGGGGTATCTGTAACAAGCAACCTGGCTCCGTTAATGTGTTAGAGGGAGAAGTTTGGCCAAACACTGTCAAATCTTTCACAGTGTTAAAATCCAGAGACCCTGGACTTTCTGGGTACACAGGGCAAGCTATCAGTGCCCTTTTCCTGTTTTAGAAGAAAGCAGCAATCATCTTTGACTGGTTAAAAAGCATAAAGAGCAAAAAAGCTTGCATGCACTCCAGCTGAAGCCAAAGACAAAACTAGACATGTCAATACAAGGAGAAATAACATTCCCACATGGAAAAATAATAACTGTATAATTTCTAAATACTGAATATGTATTACTTATTGCCATCAGATATCACAGTCTGAGAGTTTAGTTTTAGACTTTGAAAAAATTAGACATTATATGCTTCTAGATACAAAATAATCACAAGAGATTGTATTCATCTCACATAACCTGTTGAGACACTGTCTATAGCCAAAAGAGAGAGAAGGGCACCTCCTGAGGGTGACTCAGGTTTTCAGTCTTTAGGCTCCAAGTTTAAAATCAGATGTTCCCTTCACTTGCAAGAGAACATAAATTTCTTTTGCCATTAAGAGAAGATAGTTTTTCAAGTAAGATATACTGTAACTTTCATATCTGGCTTACAAGAACATTTTCTCTGATTTATATGCCACTGATCACTGTCATGACCAGAAATCTGGAATATAATGAGGATGCAGCAATTTCTGTAGTCACACAATGGACACTTGAAAGAAACTTAGTACTTTTCTGAAGTGCTGGTCCTTGCCTGAGGTAAGCTGTTCAGCTAGATGAACCACTGATCTGCTAGGAAGACTGTCATGTACTTAATAATATCTTCTTATTCTTACCTATTTTCATATTCTTGTAAGAGCTTTATATTACATTTTTAAACCTTGACCTGACTTTCTGAAGGAAACTTGTGTTTATGCAGACACTGAATGAAAAATGTATTTATTGGCTCTCAAGAATCATACTATTCCCTACTAGGAAGTACCCTGCTCAATGCCTACAAACGATTTAGCACTTCGTTCTGTAATATTTTATATAGTTTCATTTGAAGGCATCCATTCTGAGAATCACTTTAGTACCCCAAAACTAAACAGCTTACGTTTATTACAGTGCCATAGGACAGCAATTACAGGTGCATTTAAAAATGTGAGCCTGGGAGAGGGTGTTCTCATGTGCCATATCCAAGCAGCTTCAGGATTGATTGTGGAGATATAAGAAATGGCAACACTATCACATGCAAAGTGTGTGTTAGATATAAGGAGGTGAATTGAAAACGAGCTGAAATGGCAGGCTGAAAGGACTGTAGTCACTGTCACAAAGTCCAGCAAAAGGGTCAGCACTGAGGCCAACCCTGTTTTAACATCCTCATTAATAACCTGGATGATGTGCACCCTTAGCAAGTTTTCAAAATACAAAATAGGGAGGAGTGATGATACAGAGAATTGGTGTGCTGCCCTTCAGAAGGACCTCAGCAGGATGAAGAAATGGGCTGACAAAAGCCTCATGAAGTTTGGTACAGGGAAATACTAAATCCTGCACGTGGAGGGGAAAAAGCATATGCTGGGATCTGACTAATGGGGAAGCAGCTTGGCAGGGAAAAGTCTTGGGGTCCTGACAGACAGCAAGGTTACCTCGAGGCAGCCATGTGCTTTTGCTGCCAGGGTAGCCAGTGGCTTGGCTGCATTAGATAGAACATTGCCAGCAGGTTCAGGGAGGTGATCTGTCCTCTTCACTTAGCATTGGTGATGCCACACTTGGACCAGTTCTGGGATCCTCAGTACAAGGTACAGATTTCTTGAGTGAGTCCAGCACAGAGCTACAAAGATGATTAAGGGACTGGAGCATCAGACAGATGAAGAAAGGCTGAGAGCGCTGTAACTGTTCAGCCTTGGGAAGAGAAACCTTGGGGGAATCTCACCTCTGAGTATAAAAATGTGATAGGAGAGAATAAAGAAGAGGGAACCAGGCTTTTCTCCATGCTACCCAGTAACAGGACTAGAGGCAGCAGGCATAAACGGAAACACAGGAAATTCCACCTGATCACAAGAAAGGACTTTTTTTTTACTGTGAAAATGGTCAAACATTGCAACATATTGCTAAAAGAAGTAGTGGAGTTTCCATCTGCAGAGATAATTCAAACCCAGCTGAGCAGAAGGCACGAAACTTACTGTAGCTGACCGTGCTTGAGCAAGGATGAACTAGACAAGCTCAAGAGCTCCCTCCCAACCTAAGTGATTTTGTGACTTTGTGATTCATGACCCTTGAAAGTCCTGGCATTGCTAACAGCTTATTGTAACCAGAGTTCCCTGCAAATGCAAATTGAATAGCTGTTTGCTCTGTCTTTATATAAAGTTTCCAGAAGCTTACTTAAAACTAGCCCAAACACATTTGTTGGGTCTTTTTTTCCCTCACAAAATCATATTATTTCAATGAAATAATGATATGAAATGAAACAAAATTTCAATGAAAATTCCTATACACGGTTCTTCATGTGTTTAATTTTGGAATATTTTCATTTCAGAAAACTTTGAAACTCCTTCCTATTTCACTTTATGCATTTTTATTTATTATTTTTGAGTGTTTCATAACAGATAAATAGTAGTGCTGCAAGACAGCTGGAACACTCTAATTTGTAGAATCAGTAAAGGAGTTAATACACTTTACTGACTGAAATAGCTTTTTAAATATTGCATCTCAGGCTGATTAACTTCAGTGCACAGAGAATCTAAAAAAAAGCTATTCTGTACAACCACAAAGTAGTAACTAATCTTTATGATTCTCGAGTGAAAACGGCATCCAGGGCTGTGTCTGGATGGTCTCTGGTGGAGGAACATATTCAGGGACTGCCACAAATATCCACACTGGCACTGTGTGCTGGGGAGGGACCCTGAAGGGGAACAGTGCTTGAGCATGACAGCTGTGCAGAGGAGCTGTCCCTGACCTGCTGTGACAGACACTGGGCCATTCACAATCACCATGCTCCAAAAGGAACACTGACATTCAGTGAACGAGGAGGAGACACTACTTATAGGAGAAGAGGAAAACAGTGACATTTATGTCTTGTTTTGGGGCATCTAGCTCCAAAGGCTTCCTTATTCACCCTAAAACAGTGGGATTCCAAGTCTCCTTCACCCTGGTGCTTAAATCATTGCAAGGATCAGGTATAAAAGCTCTCTGCAGTGCACCAAATACATGCTGGAAGAGGGCCACCATGCATCGCTGTCAGAAAAAAAAGATCTGAAACCCTAAAAAGTTGGTAAAAAAATAAAAGCTCTCTACTCTCTCGGCACTAAGCACATATAAAAAATTTAAAAAGCAATCTGAATACCAGGCACTAAAAGGAAACCTAAATTCAGGAAATGAAAGAGAGCTCTGTAAGTACTGTCTCTGATAGTATATTCTTTTTCAAGAAAGGCATTTATTTCTCACTATCTTATCAGTACTCCAGTGGTAGTCTGTGAGCTAGAGATAAACTGAAATTCTATTTTTTTCTGGCTAACAAATGAATCCTTACAGGATTCTAAAATGGCTGCAGTTTGCTCACCTGTCAGATGTCTATCTCTTTTCAGGAGGGTATCAGAAGGTAAAGTTTTCCCAGGCTTTAGAGACAACCAATAGATGCCTATTAACTACCAGAGAACAGGACGTGTCTCTTCTGGGGTGGAAAGTAGGGAAGGATGAAAATAGGGAGAAGGCAGCAACTGGAGGACAGAACAGACACTAATCTCTTGACTGCTCAGAGTAAGAAGGGAGGAAAGAGTTTGTTATTATGTTTTCTGAGGAAAGAGCTGCTTCCAGCATAAGGAATTAGGTAAAGAAAAAAATGCAGGTGAAAGCTTATGGGGTCATTCAGTCAGTGATGCTGCAGCCCAAACACAGCTCTGCATTAATTTTCCGAGAAGATTTGTTTTTGATCTTAAAGGCCAAAGGTCTGTTAGATCATCTCTTTGAGCTTCCTATTAGCATACCAAAATCTTTCTTGCCCAGTTACTCCAGTGTACAGCCCAGTAGCAGGAATGTTTTTGGGTAACATACATCTTAAGTAAAGGCAATACTGAAAACCTTGAAAGACATCCTGCTTTCCCCTGGGGGCTTACTGTAATGGGTCACGTTACAAATGTTTGCTGTATGTCTAATTGGAATCTGACTGTTTTCAGGTACCTGTCACTGCATCTTATTATCTCAGTGTCTGCTAGAATAAATGAGCTTTGCAGGCTTGGTATCTTCTTCCCAGGGGAGCCCTAATGCAATCCTGTCATCTTTCTGTCTTCTGCTTAGTAAGATGTTAAGATATTTAAATCTCTTCCTATAAGGTCCTTTTAAATTTTTTATACAAAAACCTCCACAATTTTTTTTCCTAGCATTTATCCTGTTCTGCATCCTTTGCAACATTTTTAATCTCTTTTTAATATGCAGGCACTGGTTTTTCCCTATTAAAGTTATTGAGTTTTCTACATTATGGAGTTATTCTCCACTGGATTGAACTTGGAAATTCAAACTATATGATCTCAGAGTTTCTCATTTGTCCAAGACTGAGATTAATGTTATCAAGCCAAAGAGCAAAGATGACTACCTGAATAGGCTTTTTAAATTTTAAACAATGTAAAATAGATGTGCTGAATTTTCCAGTTTTCTATTTTCCCCTACTAATTACTCATCTCCACTGTTCATATACAGATTTGCTCTATATTTAGTAATTGGACTATCCTGTTGTTTGGGTTTCTTTGTTCACACTAGACTTTTAATATCTCTCCCTCCTACAAGGTCATTTTTTGCAGCTCTGCATTGCATTTTTGTGCAAGGTATACACGTGAGAAGCATACACTTGCAATTATAAGTGTTTTTCATGAGAGGTATACACTTGCAATTACAGGTGTTCTATAAATCATCATCACTGTGAATCACAGACATAAATAAACAAGGCTGATGAAAGACCTTTTACTGCTATCAGTTATAACATGAAACGGGTTACACAGACAAGCTGTGACCTGTGAGATCAGATTGGTACCTAGAGTTTTAATCTCTGTTCTTGCTGTGGTAGAGAAAAATGGCTATAAATGATCATTTATCACTAGCAAAGCATGCAGCAAGCAATAAGAAGGTGGCTACATTAAATAGTAGCTACATTAAATAGTAGCTGCTGTGTATGTACATAAGCAGTGCTGTGCCATGTGTCTACTCCAAACAATATGCTGTAATTAAGAACACAGACACATAATAGGTGACTTGAAACAGCAGAGTTCAGATAATTGCAATGGCAAAGTGTAATTGCAGTGAGCAAGTGTCATTAACTAATTTACTCAGATAATCAAGAGCCAACTAAAATTTCTCCACTACACTGTGGAGAAACCACAAGGTATTCCAATTAAACCAAGAAAAAAGGCAGTGTTGCTCTTCAAGTAATGGAAGAGTTTGGCGACTTCTGTTTCCTCTTTCAACACACTGTCCTGGCCATGGGGCTAATAATCCTGGTATATAGTTTGTGACAAAGTGCACTGTTCTTTTTCTTTCGTTTGAAAACACCAAGACTGCAGTGCTCCAGGTATGGTCAGTAAAGTACAGCCTATTTGCTTCCCAGGCTATGGAATCCACATGGATGGTCTGATGTCTCATGTTGGAGCTCATCCGACAGTCTTAATGAGTCCAATCACTGACTTCTAGGGGCAGCAGGGGAAAGAGTGCCAGCAACATGAATCCACCTGGCAATGGCTCTGTTAAGCCATCCTCTGTCTTACCTCTCCTTTCACCCACACATGGTGGCAATGTAGTCATGTACTTAATACGTAAGGCATAGAGTTCAGAGAACAACCACTCTTCCTGTTTAATTAAAACACTGCCAGACTCCAGCAATGCCAAATCTTGCATGCAAAGCAACAGTTACTAGTCATGATTCATTCTCATAAATAGTTGGAATTTTGGTAATTTCCTCCAAAACCAAAACATGCATAGTTTTTGTTCTGAGATTTTGTTGTGCTGAGCTGAGGCCTTTATGAATAGCCTTTGCTTTCACAATACTATAGAAGTTGATCATTGCACCTGCTTCACAAATATAAAAAACTGTTTTCCAAGATTACTGTTGCTATTACTATAAATTTTGTTTTATTACTAAAAATTTTTGTTACAGATAGTTGATCCTCAACTACTCACGCACACAAAACTCATATGCTTTATCTATACACACCACTACATTTGAATTACTAACACAAACAAGTAGAACTGATAGCAACAAATTAATAGCTCTTTTAATCTTAGAGTAGTTTGGGTTGGAAGGGATCTTGAAGACCATCTAATTCCAATCCCCCTGCCATGAGCAGGGACACCTTCCACCAGACCAGGCTGCCCAATCCAACCTGGCCTTGAACACCTCCAGGGATGGGGCATTCACAACTTCTTTGGGAAACTTGTGCCTGTGTCTCACCACCCACACAGTAAAGAATTTTTTTCTAATATCTAATCTAAGCCTATTCTCTTTCAGTTTGAACCCATTCCCCTTTCTCCTGTCACTATATGCTCTCGTAAATAATATCTCTCCATCTTTGCTGTAAGTTCCCTTCAGGTACTGAAAGGCCGCAGTTAGATCATGCCTTCTCTTTTCCAGGCTGAACAAGTCCAACTCTCTCAGCCTTTCTTCATAAGAGAAGTGTTTCATCCCTCTGATCAACTTGGTGGCCTCTTCTGACTTGCTCCAACAGATACATGTCTTTCCTGTGTTGAGGACCTCAGAGCTGGATGCAGCACTGCAGGTGGGGTCTCACCAGAGCAGAGCAGAGCAGAGCAGAGCAGAGCAGAGCAGAGCAGAGCAGAGCAGAGTTCCCCCCTCACCCTACTGGCCACCCTGCTTTGGATGCAGCCCAGGATACTGTGTGCTCTCTGTCCAGATGCTGCACTGTGAGAATTTGTTTGTGATTTGTAACCCGAGAAACAGCCCCCAAGAGTCAGCAAGTCAGAACATGAGTTTCTTTTGAAACTTTTCAACTGTCAGCTTCTAAGTAGAAATGAGCAGTACCTGTCAATAACAGCTGAGTAACAGATGAGTAACAGCTGAGTAACAGATTCCATAAGTATAGGGACCAGAAATTAGGGGCCTGACTGAGAAAAGACCTGTCATACAGCCAGGACATTTCAGCACTCACTTCAGCAATACCTGGCAGAAGAACCTGGCAGTGGAGGTAGATGGTTATTAAAGAGAATGATTTGAAGAATTCAGAAATAGCTGTTTCTGAATTATGCAATACCGTTTCAAGGTTCTGTCAAAGTTATGGCTGTTTTCCTGTGTAGTTCTGAAATGAAAAACAGAGTTGAGATATTAATGTTCTGTGAAGGACATTAATTTAAAACATGCACAGCACTAAAGCTTGCTATCAGCTGCTTTATAATACAGAGAAGCTTGTAAGGGAATAAAATATGGTTAGCAGAAATGTTTCATTTTAAGTTTGATGTTTTCTCTTCACATGCAGCACTAAAGTGTATAGTTTATGTTCTATTGTTGTTTTGACAGTGAAAAAGCTCATTTTCTTGTACTTCTGGATAAAATGGGAGTAACTGCAGTGGTGTTGGGCATCCTACATAGTCACAAAGCTAGCAGGAGCAGACTGCTGTGGAGAAGCAACCCCAAAGCTGGAAGTCTTTTGAGCTTTGTTTGTCACCTTTTACACCACTTGATTCAGAAACATCTTTGGGGTCAACTTTAGGCTATTCTGCTGCTAAAGTGTACTACAAGGCACTGAGGCTACCTCAGTGTACCTTATGATCCAGTAAGAAAGGCACTCAGACTCCATAACCTACTGCTAAAACCACCATTTTCTGGAGCTAACACGAGAAGCAGAAAGAATATATGTAATCTTACATCCCTTCAGATGCTGGAAGCCCTGAGCCATGCAGCATCTTACAGACGCTCTACTCAGGGCATATGGTACAGGTCCCATTCTGTAGAAAAAAACATTTTGGTTTTGAGACGTCTTATAGAATTTTCTTAGACAAAAAATATGTATTCATCATATCTGTTGTCAAACGACTGTATGTTCACACGAGAACTTGCTGCTCTTCTTTAAGATAATGCCAAGGCCAAACAGGTGGTGTAATTGGAAACACAGAGTGGGAGCTGCCTGTGTGCTCCTCTGTTACCATCACCCTGCTGAATTTATCCTGAAAGACAAGCTGTGCATGCAGCACAGGGCAGCACAGCCTGCTCGGGTTGACACTCCTCGTGGATCGTTAACTCTCTCATGCACAATAGTCTTCTGGTTAGGATTGTTACAACCCCAAAAGGGAAAATCTTGCAGCTGTTCAAGGCTTTAGGCTTTGCTTCCCTGCTGTGGGCATCAGCTGGTGCTGTGTGACACACTGGTAGGTTCCACTGCTCCCTGAAGTGAGCTCTGCCTATTATCACACACGAGACAGAGTGGCAAAGGATTGTTTCTGAAGGGTCCCTGTATTATCTAGTATGAGGGCAATGGGATTTGCAGGCAGGCTGTGCTCCAAGCTTAGGCAACCTACTGGGATAATAAGGATGCAGAGTGCATCAGGCTTTTCCCAGCATCAACCAAACCATATACAACACAGCTGCAAGCACAGAAGACAAGCAAGTGTCCTGATGTAGAGGGAACGAGATGCTTATGGCTCTGTCTGGGACATAAGATATGTTGCTGCTTCCCTTCCTTACACAGACACCTGGCAACGTCAACAGATTATTTCTGTTTCCTATAGCAATGGAGGATGAGTACGTGCACAAGACAAGCAAATCTCACACCTTACCTTCCACTGCATTTGCCAAGAAGACAGACTGTGGACTGCAACTCTGAAGACATTCAACATCTGGGGAACAGGAATCTGCTTTTCAGAGCTGCTCTGGGATCATCACAGCTCTTCCTACACCAGCTTCACATGGTTGTCTCTGGGCTCTTTTGCAGAATGGATTTTCAATAACATTCTACTTAACAAGGTCCTACATTTATTGTCTTCCCTCATGGCCACTTTACATCTAGTAAATGTGTTATAATGGTATGCCATTATATGGTATACCATTCTGGTATAGCCAGAATCAGAGATTGTCTCACAGCACTCTATGTAACAAAATAGGCTGCTTGATTGATCCTGCAAGCCAAACAATATGCACCTTTCCCACTGGTTGATGATTTGTCTTCAGGAATATCACTCAGTTCAATTTCCTGCTCTCAGATTTGATAATATGCCATCGCACACGTAATGAGTAAGAGTTATTAATTTAGGACGGTTTAGGAAGATAGCTTTAGCTCTAAACCTTGGAGTTAATTCAATTTATAAAGTCAGGATATTTAAAAATACACAAAAGTTGTGTGCCAGCACAGGCCAATACACACAGAGAAATCATAGCTTGCACAATGTAAAATTATTTCTGTATGGTGGTTTAATTGTTATCTTTTCTATAACTGAAAGATTTAGTGCATGAAACCTAGTGGAACTTGCTTAATAGAAAACACTAATATATTTATAAGAGCAAATTTGATCACTGAATGATTCTGAAAGGCAAATATAAAGTATTTTTCGAAAGAATTGTACAGAATACTGATGCATTATAATTAAAGTTATGTAGATATCATTCACAGATGCATCACAGAGTGGAAATGTAGATGTGAAAGTATATCAGGTGTGCATAAGCAACAGTTTAAAGAAATAAACCCATTGGAAGAAGTTACTTCCTTATGTATCTTGTAAATTAAAGGTAAATATTCCACATAGCCTCAGCTGAGAAGCATACATGTAGCCCCATTTAACTACACTAATTAACACTAGATAATCACTTCAACCTGCACTATTAAGTTTAGGTTAAGGGTTAGTAAAAAAAATTATAAACGTCCCAAAATATTTTCTATGTTCTAGGAGTCAGTTATTTTTCTAAAACTTTCCTAAAATATTTAAGAAAAGCAATTTAGTGTTTAGAAACTGATTTAAACACAGTTTTCTTCCTTTTTACCTCTGCCCTCATTTTGCCTGTGAAGGTAACAGAAAAAAATACAGCTCCTGTTTTCTTCTGCTTTTTCATTAAGGCAAGTGTAACTTTGCAAAAGCTACAGGCATTTGGAAAAGTTAAAGAATGGCAAAAGGAGAAACATGAGAAGATTAGAAGACACCAGCTGGCAGATTACTAATTTGATTGAATCCTGACAATCTTTTTCAGTTATGGCCTTTTTTGAGCTTCTGGCACAGACACAATTCTTACTCTCAGACCATTTCTTCTACATTTAAGAATTCAGGCTCAGAAAAACTGGCCACATTAACCTTTGGATTATGCTTGCAAACTGTTGAAAAGCACAACCTGCTGCAGCAGCAGGGACTGTGTCAGAGTTGTACCAACAACTGTACAGGAGAGATGACTGAACTGCATGGCAGTGTACATTTCCTGGCCCTTTTTAATGCACAGTCGTAACCCATGCAACACAGACTGTGTCTGTGATTGCTGACTACCAGCGATATGTGATCCTGTCTGTGAAGTGGTTGGGGGCACAGAGCTTTTGGGCTGCAGAATTGTCCAAATTCAGTGCTGACCCTGTGGGCTTTCATGCAGAAGAATACAAGGTAAGCTGGACTTGAGAGGTGGCTTGGGCCTGAGCTACATGCCCAGTGCAGACAGTGCAAAGTGATCTATCACCCTGGATGTGGAGAGTTGGTGGCTCAGCCCAGACTGTGTCTTGGTCTTGTCTGTATGCCTTGGCCAACAGCTCCTGAGCCCTGCACGCATGTCTTACCTCTTGACCATTTCTCTGATTTTGGTGGTTCAGAAAAACACCAACACTCAAGATACAGTCTGTGTATTCTTAAGTAATGTGAAATTTATTTACTGGTAGGATAAATAGAACACACTGCAGCCAGGGGACTATTCACAACCCAAGGAATCATAGCCATGTGAAAGAAGCTCTCCAATGCTTTGCTACTTTAAGACCATACAACAAGGTCCTGATGGGACCTTGCAGGTCACTGAGTCCAGGCACAGCTCTCAATGTCAAGGAGACTTCATACTTATTTTTAGAAACTTTCTAACTCTCAGAATGGTCCCACAGCACATTTTCCAGGATGCTGTATAGCTGTGCATCAAATTTGCTGTTCAGGGGGATTTCCATTGCTGCTCTGCCATAAAGCTGACCTAGGAAGAGTCTATGGCACATATGGACCTGCTATGTGATTGCTCAATGCATTGGTCTGGAAAGACTTGCCAAATATTGAACGTGATCTGGCCAAAGTCATTGTAACTGTGTCTAACCTGCCTGAATGGGGTTTCCTATATGAGTATCATGTTGTAATTCAATGTGAGACTTAGAGGAGCAAGGCTGGGAAGTTGCAACAGTCCTCCATGAACTGCTTCTCATTTTATATTTGCACTTAATTGTAAGACTATGGCTGTTTTATTGTCAGTGAAGGTGCTACTCCCAGGCTGCAGGCCAAATAACTATTTATGCCAAGCTGAAAGCCTAGCAATTAAAGCAGACTAGGGACCCAAAGATACTTCAAAGGGTGAAGAGAGAAGGGGACAGCTGACAGTGGGGTTTTTTTTTGTGGGCAGAGGGATCCATGCCCCAGATTGTGAACTGAAGCCTGTGCAGAGCTTGCTGTGTAAAAACTGGGAATTAACAGTGATTCTCAGATAAAAAGAAGGAACCAATGCCTGTTATCACAGCATGGAATAAGACCCTTTAGCTGGAAAAAGCACCAAAGCTGGACAATATTTGAAGCAAAGACTGCAAAAAGGAGAAAGAACTAAGGAACTAGGAAAGACTGACAAGAGACAGAGTGCTTTAGCACTATCTTTTCCACAGTCACAGAGGAAGGAAGCATCCTCGCCAAGTCAGGAATTTCTCTGACTTCTCTGTCTTCCTAGAAATCATCCGTAAGACAGTGATTCCTGCAAGAACCCTTAAGAGTCCACTAAGGAAGGTTTCAGCTTCCTCTCAAGCACACGGGGAAGGCTCAGAAGTAAATGACTAATGGCCCAAAGCTTTATTTGATTTGCTGCTGCAATTAAGTAGTGGCTGGCAAAGCTCACTGGGCTCCCTCAGGTACTAATCCATACTGGGCTGTTTCAAAGAGTTCCTGAGAAACTGGAGCCTAGATAACTTCATTAAAAGCATTTGAGAGGCATTCCAGTTACATTAATGCACGATATGACTAGTGAGGATAGCCATATGCTGCTCATACAAAAAAATATGAATAAGTCATCTGTTGGATAGCTGAGGTTCCTAAGTTATGTCTAAATGGAATAAAGATATGATGGGTACTTGGATATAAAGAATGCTTGCTCACTGAAGATGAATTTGGTAATCTCATCAAAACAAAAGGGTAAGGAGTGTTTAAAATTCCACTTAGGCTAATATTCGATTTCAAAGGCTGGCAACTAGACTCATCTTTTTTCAGAAATTAAAACTTGGCATGAACATGTTTAAATAACTGACCCCAAGTGAAGTGTTCCTTGTGCAAACCTAGGGGTTAGAAATTAAAGAAAGAGAAGAACACGGACATACAGCATAATCTTCTGTTCCCCTGACTTGCCTTTGCCCACACCTGTAGCTGTGACAGATCCACTGGAGTAACTACCTCCTTATAACCCTGTTGCTGCAAGGACATGGAGCCCCTCTCATCCAAAAGGAAAAATAGTGTGTCATGACTAATGGATCAAACACAGGAAATATTTTTCACCTTCAGATATACCACTTGTCCCTCACAGTAAATTCCTTTTTGGGGGTTCAGAGAGAGTCAGTTAAAAAATAAATGTAAGAAGTGTGAAGAAAAAATACAGCCCTTTAATGCAGATTGGATCACAAGAACTGCTAAAACCAATTCTGGCATAAGACCCTGCCTGATATATCCAAATTTTGGATCACAGCTTTTACATTTCAATCCCTGGAGAGCATCTCAAGAATGGCCAAGGCACAGACAGTTTTGACAAAATTCTCTTTAATTTGGTTTTATAAAGCTGCAACAAGGGAAATTCTGAAATTTCCCATGCTGTCTCTTCTGGGGCATTGCAATTCTGACATCTAAGGTAAATCTCATGCTGAGGTTTTCGCTGCTGTAGTTCTTGCTCTTTTGTCTTCACTGGACTTTCAGAGGGCTCATGTGCCACACAGGCTATACTCCTGTTTGTTCCTGCTCGGACAGCCATGCCCCTGGTGAATCACGCTCAAGCTCAGGTTCACTGAACCTCCTGATTCTTATTCACGGAGGGGCTACCTACCTGGCTCTTCCCCATCCCGCATTTCTGCATCCACTGGCTCTGACCTTGCACTTGTGCCTCAGGAGCATCCTGATTTTCCCGAACATTTCTCCAGTTTGCCAAGATCGTTTCAGAAATCTAATTGCGTTCCCCAGCATGGACACAGCCCTCCCACAAACTGAGCACGCGTGCTGCCTGTATCACTATCCATACCACTGGTGACAAACTTCGGTGGTTTGACTGAATGAACCGCTGTGTTTCCCGTGTTGGCAGCTGAGAACCGCTTAGCCGTGCAACAGCACAGCCAGGTCGGCACCTAGCTGTCCCTCGGCTTGGACTTATCACGGGAGTCAAACCCACCCTTAAAATGAACTAAAAGCTCCTTTTTCTCGCTCATGCTTTATCAAAGAGAGACGTCCGAGCCCAGCTGTTCCCAGGGAGCCGCTGCTGTCGCTCGCACAGCCCTTCCTTGCGCTCCGCGCCTTGGGACCGCGGCCGGTGCGCGGCCGCAGCGGCTCCGGGGCCGGGCGGCGCTGGCAGCCCCGGCGGCCCCGGCG
>WAAE01012643.1:0-44449 GCA_013400495.1 Nicator chloris | reverse complement strand
GGGCGGGCGGGGTTGCCTGGCGTGCGTTTGTGGCCGTTCGGAGGATTTTGTATTTTTTTTTTTTCCTCCCCCACGATTTCGTTTTATTTCTGTGGTTTTTTTCTCTCCACCGAAAGGTACCGACGTCGGGGCGATGCGTCGCACCGGAGAGAAGAGCCGTGCGGGGCGGCGGGAGTCCTGCCCCGCCGCCCTCCGCAGCAGCGGCGGCCGGGCCGTGCTGGGGGTGCTGACGGAGAACGGGCAGCAGCAGCGGCCCGGCGGCCAGGTGAGCCCCGCTGCCCGCCCCACAGCCGCCCCCCTGCCCGCAGAGCCCGGCCCCAGCTCCCCGGCCCTGGGCTGGCAGCCGCCGGCATGAGCGGTGCGCGCACCTGCCGCGAGGCTGCCGGCAAAGGCCTGGCGTGGCGGGCTGAGAAGGGACTCGGGCTCCAGTCCTTAAGCGTGAGTTACCCGAGAAACCCTGCTAGTAACGGCTCAGTCCCCACCTGCAGGTGATTCCCCGTGGAAGTACTCTGCGTAAATAATTCATCCTGGAAGGAAGGGATACTTACTCGACCACTTACCCTCCACAGTGTAGGGGATGATTTAAGGAAGGTCCACTGACTCAAAGTTCTCATTGCGGTGTGGCTAGCTGTGCTCAGTTCAGGGTGCCAGAGCCTTCAAGAAGTTCAAGTTTATAATGACATGTCGTTTTTCTGCTTTTCTGTCTCTTGAGCTCTCCTGGAGTCTGCTGTTGGGACATGGATAATGTTACTGTCCTGACCTAAAATAGCAGCTGGTATGTGTACACAGATTCTTGGTTTTGGCTGTGTAAAGCCCCCAGCTCAGCTCATGGCTTGCTGGCAGTAGATGGTCACATGTAGTCCTAGGGGTTGTGATGCTTAAGCTCAAAAATTCAAAGTTCAGTTTTTAACTCTGCTTGAAGTGCCTTCTTGCCAGTGCAGTCCTTCCTACGTCTCTGGCAGTGCTTGAGCACTTTTGTTAACTTGCTGTACTTGTAAATGCTCCTTGCCAGAACTGAATGTGGAACAGATTGCACTTCCCAGCCCCATTGGAACCGAGCAGCACCCTTGTTCTCCTTAGTGGGAGGCACTGAATATGATGCTGCTTCCCTGGTTTCCTGACTTTCCTACACTTCATTCTTCCTGTGAGGAGAGTGTCACAGCAAGACAGCAACAAGTGGCGCCAACTTCAGAGGCACCAAGTGTAGTTGGTGGCTTTTCCCATGAACTTTCGTTACTGGTGTCTGTTACACAAGGAAAGTGATTTTCTTTTTGAAAACAAGTGACACTTTCTGTTTTCCTCCTGAGTTGCCCTCCCACAGCGTTACTGTGTGCTCTGCTTCAGGGTGCTGCTGTTATCAAGCGCTTCTCTGGCTTTGAAAACACCATCCCTTCATCTAGAAAAGATGAAGTGCCCAACTGCATGGTCAGTGCTGTATCAAAGCAAGGTTTTGCTATCTACGTAGATGACCCAGAAGATAAAGAAAACTACAGCTGCCAAGTGTCTGAAGAGCTGGAATTAAGCCACTGTGAACTGGATACCAGTGCAATGACATCGAGTATTCACCTGCTGCTGGATCTGAGTTCAGGTAACTCCTGTCGCTACTCAGATGATGTCCATAGCACAACCACATGCAGGGTAGTTATGAGTTTTGAATTGTAACCTAGTGAGTAGCTTATGTTACAATAAATACCACTACAATCTAAGTTGGATTGTGTCTACATGAGGGGCAACACTTCTGAGCTAAAGTTAGCAAGAGAAAGTCGAGAGATTAATTATACAAATGTCTTGCTGCTTCCTATTACCTGTTAGGCTCTCCTATGGTAGTGGACACATCCTTCCAATCCCAGCCAGAGGATCACATGGAAGATGTTGTAACTCTGGCTGTGGGAGAGTATGCAGAAGACATTCATCAGTACCTCCGAGAGGCTGAAGTAAGTTGCTGTGAGAAGCTTATAGGTAACTGTGGTAGGCTGCAGTATTGCAGATATCCAAGGCTGCCACTGAACTACAAAGAAGAGAAAGTAAATAGTCATTTCTTAAGGCAGCATATAGTCAGTGATAAGTTCTTTCAGGAATAATGCAACCCTGTTATTTCCTGTGATGGGAGCATCTCTTTGCTGTTCATACTTCATATTGTTTGGTATGAAGTATTCTTGAAAATGGGAGTAGAATGCTGAAAAAAATGCTAAAGCAGTTTGATGTGATCTCACTGACAGCTCTCTGGCTAGAGCAGTGGTTTTTCCTACCTTCTTGTGTCAGAGCAGTGAAGTGCCGTCTTCTGATAGGAAGAAGGGGGAAAATCTGTTTGGTTCATTTTCAGGTCCATCTGAATGGCTCAGTTGTTGATGGCAGAGGCTGTCCATAGTCCAGGAAGTGTTTTACTATTCTCCTGCCAACTCTGTAGCTTCAATCTGTCTCTTCAGTGTAGAAATACTACTTTCTAGAGATGCCACTAGCTGGGAATAATTACCACTAGCACAATAATTGTGGTTGGTACTTACTAACAGTGGGACAACCCTTGCTCCTTTTAGTGTAAGTATAAAGAATATTCATCAACTCAGCCATCCATGGTTCTTTTCAGAGTGATCATCCTGCTTCTTCAACTCTTTCCAAACAGGTAAGATTTAGGCCCAAGCCCTACTACATGAAGAAGCAGCCAGATATCACAACAGGAATGCGTGCTATCCTGGTAGACTGGCTGGTAGAAGTAGGGGAAGAGTATAAACTTCGGACAGAGACTTTGTACTTGGCGGTGAACTTCCTGGACAGGTTTCTTTCCTGCATGTCTGTTCTCAGAGGGAAGTTACAGCTTGTAGGAACAGCGGCAATTCTTCTGGCTGCGTAAGTGTTTCATCTTCTGAAATCTTGGTGATTTGAAGCCTATTTTTGGCCTTAGTGTTGGAGTGTAATTTGAAGGAAGGAAGGTTGCATTAGCAGGTAGCTTTTCATGATGTCTCAAGATTACCAGTGCAGCCTCCTTTGGTACTATTAAACATTGAATGCTGAATGCGAAGAACTGTAGTGGGGAAAGCTTGTAACCATAAACACGGCAGCAGAAGGAGTACCATGTACTGCAGTACGGTGTTAAACTGCTAGCCTGTGATAGACTCAGTTGCAATCTACAGTTAGCCTTTAACTGCTCCAACTAGACAGGGTAGGCAACATAGCTTAGGAGTGCATGGGTGTTTGACTGGAGTGTGCTGTGTTACTGAGATTTCCCCACTGAAAGCTTGCTGTTAAGAGCTAGCCATGTGAGTGTATGTCTATCTAGACTGATGACTCGGAGTTCCTCTAAGCATATTTGCCCAAGTTTGAAACTAAATTGTTAGCTAGACTGGAGGAACAAGTAAAACTGGAGCTTTTCACAAGTTTTAGTAATGGCATGTTCTCATCCTGATGTGCGTCTAGCACAAATACTTCTTTTACTATAACTTCAAAGCTGACACATCTGGCTTCTATATCCGTTTTTCAGGAAATATGAAGAGATCTACCCACCAGATGTGGATGAATTTGTCTATATAACAGATGATACCTACACAAAGAAGCAGCTGCTGAGAATGGAACACTTGCTTCTCAAAGTGCTAGGTTTTGACCTAACAGCCCCAACCATCAACCAGTTCCTCCTTCAATATATTCAGAGGCATGGAATCTGCATGAGGGCAGAGAACTTTGCAAGGGTATGGACTATCTGCCGTCTGGGACTGAGGGGGAGGAAGTGATCCTTAAAGGAGAACTACTTGTATTTCATGAAGCTGGCTCTGCAACAGGCCTAAAAGTGCATGTTTCATAGCGGTGGCTTGTGTGCCAAGACTTCTGGATAGATGCCCCATGGAAGTCCTAGGTTTGGTCTAGCTTGTCTGGTCAGGGATAATTCACTAACTAGGCAATTAGGTGGTCAAGATCTGGTGTTTTCTTCAACAGTGCCTGTGTGGCGAGTCTGTCCTGGGTTTGGTGCTACTGCATATTGCTCCACAATGACACAGAATATACCTGCATAGCTGCATAGGAGTTGTCTGAAGTAGGCAACTGTGCTTAGAAAGAGCAAAGTTACAGTAAAACATCTGACCATGTGCTTCTCTGCAAAGGATATAGGATTGTACAATGACTCTACTCCCATACTGTGCTTCTTAGAGCTGTCCATTTATCCCTGATGTCCAAGTGGGGTATACCTATATAAACAAGAGCCTTAGCAGATGGGAAGTGTGTCTATCATTTTTATGAAACTTGACTTTTCTGAGTCTCTACCTGTAAAATCAAGTCAGATCTGATGATGGAACCAGAACTTTAGATTAGAGTAGATAGGTTAGGCTTTGGCAAAATATGGTCTTTCTGTCCCTCCTGAAACATGATAAAGGATCTTCTGTGAGATCAACAGGACTAGAATGCTAATTCTCTTCACTAGATAGATAGTTTATGCTTTTGTGCATCACACTGAGACCATTGCCAAACTTTAATACTTGCTGTATTGGACTGATTGTACCAGCTAGGTTGATTCTTTTTGAAAACCTTAGGTTTTCTTGTTCAGTATCTTGCAGAGCTGAGTCTTCTTCAAGCTGATCCTCTTCTGAAGTACCTTCCTTCACAAATTGCTGCAGCAGCCTACTGTTTAGCAAACTATACAGTGAACAGATCATTCTGGGTAAGAACAATTGTATGTTAATAAATAGCTCAGGCATTTTGTTATTGTTAGAACTGAGCTGAGGAGGAGGAGGAGTAGCTACAAAGTACGGTTTTCTAAAGGCTGAAATCCTAGGATGAGTAGCTGTTACTGAGTTAATGAGACTACCTGATAAATGACTGTTAAGTAAACCTGAAATAGGATGCCTCTTCCATGAAATGGAAGGGATTTTACTGTCTTGCTCATTTACATCAAGGCTTTACCAAAGGCCTCACAAATCTCCAAAACTACACTGCCAGATACAATTCAGGTCTTTCTGGGTGAAAGGGGAGAACTGAATGTGTCTACTTGAGTGATTGCACTGCATGGCTGCTTTACCACAAGCCTTGGTAGACCTTCCAGCTGTGTTGGAAGGAATATTGGAGGAATAGCTTTAGTGCAGAGTAAGATCCAGAAGAGATGTAATGGATGCACATGCATAGAGCAGAAGGAGCTTGTCAGATCTCGGGGAACCAAGGAAGACCTAGAGTGAAACTGATGGCACAATATAACTGAATCTTTTTCATGCTTTAAGAATGTAGAGTGAGCTCTCATGAAGTGAAAAGAGTTTCTGCTTCCATGAGAAACCCATCTTCTAAATGCCTGCTGACTACAATAGAGTAACGCTGTTTTTTCTCATCTGACCAGCCAGAAACACTTGCTGCATTCACTGGATATTCATTAAGTGAGATAGTGCCTTGCCTGACTGACCTGCACAAAGCATGCCTTGATGCTCCCCATTGCCAGCTGCAAGCCATTAAGCAGAAGTATAAGCACCCAAAGTAAGTTGCCAGTATGCCAGTATCTTGGATGGCTGTAAGCACAGAATGACTCTGGGTTTCCAGCGTGGGCTGTGGCTGCCGTAGCTCTCTCATAGTTGTCAGCTTCTAGTTCTGAAACAGAAACCTCCATCAGCCCCTTGAGGGGAAACTTTTCTGACCAGAAAAGTGATTAATCCATAAGGATGCAGATGCTTTGGATAGCAACTTTGTCTGTAATGTTGCAGGATGATGCTTCTCTTCTCCAATGTATTGCACAATCAGGTGATAGGTCAGCTGACAAATCTGAAGTCAGTATCTGTAGTCACTGCATTTCTATTCCAGGTACCTGCAGGTGTCTCTACTGGAACTCCCAGCAGTTCTCCCTCTGCGCTAGACACTGTGGATCCTGGACTTGAAGATTACTGTGTCCCAATCAACAAAGCTGGTCTAACATTTCATAGAGCACTGCAGGTCACGTGTCTGTAACCATAGTGATCAGAATGGTTTTTAAGCTAATATTTTTTAATGAGATGCCTTTTTTAAAATAGATATTAGACTATAGCTCTTAACATAACTGACAGCACTTTTAATAAATGCCTTATTACACTCTACTTCTGTGAATCTCCTGACTCCAGTTAATACCTGCAGTAATAGTGAATGGAATGACATTTGGAATGGGTTTGTTGGTTAGTTTTTTTGTTGTTGGTTGTTTTTTTGGTTGTTTTGTTTTGGGTTGTTTTGTGGGATTTTTTTAAACTAAATTGCTGTAAGCACTTATAAGCTGGCTGGAGTGGATAAAGCAGAGCTTGAACCACCACAGCCTGGCATCCCTGTAGGCACAGGTGGTTTGCTGTAGTCCTACTGAAGTTCTTTCTTCAAGGAGACAAAATCATGTGGGCATGAACAGAAGCTATTTTCTGCGACTTGTTTTTTTCATATCAGACCAAGAACATCCAGATGCAATTGGTCTATGAAATCTGAACATGTTTCTAGAAGATCATCAGTGTTGAGGTAAAAGTCAGACTTCCCTTTGTGGAGACAAAATAGGGGACTACTTTGCAGGGAGCTGGAGGAAGGGGAGATTGTGGCTGGCAGAGCTTAAGGACCATTTCATGCACTGGTGAACAGACTGCATTAGAGAGCAATGCTAAAAGCTATGAGGTACTGGAACAGCAGAGTTGATCTAGATGGCTCCCGAGTCATTCTTGTGGTGTGGTGTTATAACGTACCTGTCTGAGATGACCTCTCATGTCACTAGAGCACTGGTGATCATGTGTGAAGGGAGGGCAATGGGGCAGAACTATCAGCTATCTTAGCCTGAGCTGCTACATGGTCTTGTGTCCCACTGTTAGTTATTTGTTAGGTAGTGCTTTGAGAAAAAAACAAACATCTGAACAGGACACCACCTTGTACTCTCAAACACAACCCTTGTCCAATGTAGTTTAAAAATCAGTTGGTCATATTGGTCAACATGTAGAGAACTATAATCCACTCATCTAAATGGTAAGGTAAGTCTGAAGTGTGCTCTTACTGCAAGTGTTGAAAAATTCCAGGGCTCACTGCTTCCTAAGAGAACCATCTGTGCAGTGCATCTTGTGTTTCCAAGCAAGAATAGGTTTAACACTTGACACCAGTATGCAATTCAGCAGACATATTAAGTACCAGCTAACAAGCCTCTTATTTTAATTTTAAAACCTGATTATGCCAATATGTGTGTCATGAGGCTCTTAGCTTTGGGCATTCCCTCAATATATGTAAGACTTCTTTCCCTTAATTCCTTCCCTGCGCATCTTGGTGGATCTTTCTAGTAATGCAAACTCTTGTATTTCTCCAAAGTGGAGGTAGTGGTCATGACTGCTTCATTTGTCTCAAACATCCTTTAAGGGAGGGGAGTATTCCATTTCAGTCTAGCACAGCCTTGTGCTGTGCTTTCTAGTTCTTGGTCTCTTGCTTCAAACACATTCTAATCAGTTAAGTGAATTTGTCTTGCTATATACTGATAATGATAGAATTAACCAGATATTCCACGCTCATGTCTGTGGTATTCATTTTGTGGTGGGGGCCTCAATCCATGGATTTTGTCCATGCACTGAATTTCATGGTTTGTGGATGTATGTCCTAAAGGTGGGCTATGAATTTCACTCCTGCCTGCAGTCAGCTTCTTTAGAGTGTCTCAAAGCAAAGCTGTGCCAGTGGCACCTGCCTACAACAGGCAACTCTTGGTTCCTTGTTTCACAAGGAAGTGGTGAGTGCCCTAAGCAAGTGTTACTAAGTCTAGCCAGCTTATGAGTACCAGCTTGTTTGGTGTTTCAGGCTGAACATAAGATACTCTGAAACCCCATGTTAATAAGACTCTACTTGTAAGTAATAGTGCTTGCTGACCTGCAGCTCACTGTAATGTTGGGTATTTTCTAAGCAGAAATTAGTGTCTCAAGTACAGGAATGTTTTCCTTGTGTTACAGGAGATTAAAGATATATGTGGTCGTGCTGCAGTAGTAATGGGGAAGAGATGAGTTTTGTACTTATAAACAGTCTATAACCACAGTCATGCCTCATGGTCCTGGGCCAATAGATTTGGTGCATCTAACAAAGTAGGAGTCTGAATTTACTAAGTGTTTTAATGTCTGGAGTCTTTCTAGAAGCCACACTTTTGTTCTATTTTACTGCCTTAGATTTAACTTATAACTGCAAGGCAGTTGCAGCAGTTTCACTTTACATTCTCAGAGCTTCAGTTCTTTGGTATACAAATGTACCTGGAGCTTTTGGGCTTTTTTTTAAAGCTATGATATATGAAGACTGTGCTTCATCTGCTTTCTTGTTTTAGAATTATTTTCCAGCTCAGCTTTTGACCTAAATATTGTTTCAGTCCAAGACTAAAAAGGGTAAAAGAAAACAAGTAGTTAAGGTGAAGAATTACATAATGCTGCAGTGTAAATGCTAATAATGAGTTTGGGCAAGATGGATTAAATTTAAATTTGTGAGACATAAGAAACTCATCTTGAAGTGGTCTCATCTGAGATCTGTAATAATGTCATTTTGAATGTTCCTGCTCTATTCTCACTTCCTTTTGTTGTGTTGGCCTTACTCAGAGCAAGGAAAAAAAGACTCATTGCTGTTATAGGAGTGAGCCTTGACTCTTCCAGGGTGGAAACTGAGTGCTATCTCCTTTCTCCTTCAATGTGAATCATCACACTTAACTCTGGTCTACCCCTTGTGGGCTGTTCTCTGCAGATGATACCTAAGATCAAGGGATAAAAGATTCTGCAGTTGGGCATAAAGTGGTGATGAAGGTGAAATAATGTTGTTTTAATAGAGGAGGTGCTTGAATACAGATGCAAAAACACGTAAGAGTACTAAAGGTTGTGCTGAAAATCAGGTATACAGGAAGATGGATTTATAAAGAGGGAGATGGAAGCAACCCGAAAGGAAGGCTTAAGTTTTCATTGATGTAGTGCCTATGCTATATGGAAAAACTAAGGTATAAAGCTCACAGCCTTGTGTGATCCTTGAAACAGAACCAGACCTTTTGCAGACAGCCATATCCCGGAAAAAATAAAAGGTAATCAGCATTAAAGCCTAAACTGAGATATTCTCAATTCCCAAACATTGTCCTTAGTGGCTTGTAGACCATGGCCACAAATAAAACCTGTTGTTTGTTGGGGTTGTATTGTTCAGGAAATACTTCAGCTGTGGTAGTTTTGGAAATGCCAAGGCTGATCATGCTCAGTTATCTTTGCTGTCAAGATCAGCCTGTTGAATGTCAGCATATGTATTTCAAAGGCTGAATATTGACTTTTATGCAGGTCACACTATCTTCCCCCAGTTCAAATTTACTGGGACAAAACCTACTGGTGAAACAGCAGGCTGAGCACATCCAAGGTGCTTTGAGGGATCACTCAATACTCCTAGTGGAGTAGGTTGGAACTGAGAGGTGTTGAGGATTTTCTCTTTGACTCATGATGTTCAGTTCAAGAGGTCTTTAGCACTGGTATTAGAACAAACACGAACATCCTTAATCTTATTCTGGCAATTTCCATATCATGCTGTGACTTTCAAGAGACTTGGCTGTATGATCATGGTTTTCTGTGTTGTAGTCAACATTTTTAACCAATAATTTCTAACAATATTTTAGCCATCTCTGGTGTCTGGAGAAAGCTGTTCTTACAGCTGGAGATGTATTGAGGATCCATTGTTCCTTCAAGATTAAAAGGGATAAGTGCAATTTGATACTTTATGTGAAGGTACTGGTTTAAAATCTATGGTCTGCTTTTGTTTTCTTCTTCTCTGGGGTGAGTTGAGAATGTCTGAGAGGTAGTTAGGTATTTAGAGAGAAGGCTTTAACTGTGTCCAGAAGAGTTAAGCAGCGGAAGGTTGTCTGCCTTGCTGGGAAGTCTGGCTGTGTGATTAGTCTGTGTGCATACCTGCTTGTCGTCAGTTCTACAAATGGCTCACATTGGCTCTGATCGCTGAGGGGGGGACTTCTGTTAGCCAGTGACCTTGAAGCAGCTTGTGGGGCTCCTCTTAAGCATGGGAAACAAGCCAACAACATCAGTGATTGCTTCCTGGGTTTAAGCTTTTTATCTTGCAATTTTCCTCAGCACCTGCTTCCCCAGAGCAAGATCATCTCTCTGAAGAGCTGTGCAGACTGTGCTAGGCAGATGTGAACTGGAGGCAGTACAGACCCATCCCCTACTACTCAGATGTTCTAGAGCCCTGTCAAGCTGACTCTTAAGAAGTTTCTTGAGTCCTCTGGTGTTTATAGTGGATGTATGTACTTTCCCATTGCATAAGACAAGAAATGCACTGAATACTTATTTTTAGCTGTTATTTGTTTCATAAGTTTTACAAGTTCTCTTGTGTGGTAAGCTCTTTCTCTTGGATGATCATTTATATTGCATCTACTTAATAGCAAAAAAGACAAAGCTTTGCATGATGAGATGCCCATGATGAACATGCCTGACAAAAAGTTCATGGAGAATGTGCACTGCAGGGATGTAGAGAAGCAGTGGTTTAGGCAGCCTGTGTGATAAGTATCTAATATAGCCAGTCACAGCTCTTCTGTGCACTCCTTGTGGTTTGTCACTGTAGATGGGAGCCCTACACACATTGAAGAGAATTAGCACAGACAAACTTCCAGGACAGCCTACAGACGGATACTGACCACATGATAGAGTTAATCCTAAAGTACATGCCTACCTGCATTAAATTAACTTGTGTCTGAGCCAAGAAAGACCAGGCAGTCCTGGCCCTAATGCCCCTGAAGATGCTAAAATTATGGCTCTGTCTTGGAGTTTTGTACAGTGCTTGCCTAGTTAGGCTGTGCTGGTACTGAAAAATAATTGTGGAGTGAGCAAGGACTGGTTCCTGGCCAAATGTGTGTCTCCATTTGGCTTGTTTCCATGATGCTTAGGGCTGGCTAGTTTTTTAAGTAGATTTGTCTTGGAGAGAGCTTTTGGAGCAGGACAAAATACTCAGTGTGAGCTAACAGGCTGTGCGGGTGTCTGTGCTCAGAGCTCGTGCTTGCAGCCTGCCCCTCTTTTGTCTTAGCAATGTGTGTAGAATGACCAAGTGTCCCTGCCAGTAATACCAGTGAATACCTAGTTAAACCATAAGGGAGTCCTCGGTCCTTGTTTTTCAGATTGTCTTTATTTGAACACAGAAGAGGCTTACTGGAGCCAAGTGCTGAAAAACCAGGCTCATGATGAAGCATTGAGTTCTGGCAAGAAATAGTCTCCTCCCTCCACCATCTGCAGCCAAGCTGCCTTTTCTGCTTGTTTACTGTTGTTTGTGTTTTGATGTGTAAATAACTTGAAAAAGTAAGAGAGGGCGCTAGACCCCACAGCATTCAACAGATGACGTGAGCTCCTTACAGTAGAATAATGTAAACTCCATCCCTGTTTAGGCAGACACTGAAGTGACATGTATCTCAAAACAGAAAAATCCATTTGGCTATTTTTTTCCCCTCATAAACAGGGTGGAAATATCTGAGCATTAACGAAATGGGTGGCAAAACAGAGTGCAGATGAGCAGCAACAGCAGTGCTGTTCCTCCATGTGACAACTGAGTGAGACGTTGAGGTGGCAGAAGCAGCTTCACGCTGAAGCACATTTTCAGAGCACATGCTTTCAAACAGCACACCTGGTGTAGTGTCACCTCTGTTTACTGAAGAGGCACAGCTGGGTTCCGCCGCGCAGGAGAAGACCTTGAGCCTTTTGTTTAAACCAGAAAGACGCTGTATCCTGATGGTCTCCGAAGGACAGGACCAGAAGAGGGCACCAGCATCCTTGGTCCGGGGCTTGAGGGGAAAGCCAACCTCGGCTTTCCCCTAAAGGGTCACAGCCCAACAAGGTGTTTGGTCTTGGGTGCCTTTGTACCTGGTTTACAGGTAAACCTAGCAAGATGCACGATCATTGCAACATGCACGATCATTGCAACAACACAGCTTTGTTCAATTAATTTTTCTTGAAATGTATTTAGCAAAATACATTGAAATTATTTAGCAAAATTGCAATGTAAGGTTGTCCGCTGTGCTGCCTGGCTCTCACTCTGGTGATCCAGGGATACTTAAAGAAAATAAATTGTCTTTTCAGAACATCTCTAGTCTTGTATGTGAAGCTTGACTCTTTGCACTATCAAGCATTTTCTGTAAGATTTTTTTTTTTTTCTCCCTGGCTATAAAAATCAGGCTAACTGATGTTGACTGAAAGCTTGATTTGGAGAGGATAAAAATGATGGAAAGTGCTCTGCTAATATTCATGACATAAATGTTCTGTGAAGCAAGTCTGATGTAGGAGTGTCTCCTTATATTGCAGGTTGGGCAGATGAAGCGCTCCTAATATTACAGATCTTGTATGGTTTGTGCAGGAAAGGGGGAAAATTAGCTATAATTTTTAAGTTGGAATGTGTTTCTCTTGATTATTGAAAATTTGAGTGCTGATTTTTTTTAATGTAATCTAGCTGTATGGGGAGTGTTTATGTATGACAATTGTTACTCAGTTAAGGTATTTGTAGTTTTTTTTATCTTGGTCATTTTGTCCTTGTCCTGTCCCAGCTTGAATTGAGTTTTACTTTCACAGCTGCTCACCCATTCAAATTTATACTTATCTTTTTCTACAGCTATTTCTAAAATGCATTTGCTCTCATCTTTAACCTGTTAAGTAGGAGGCAGAAGCTGCACTGTCAGAGTCAGTGAAGAACTTCTCTCCAGGGCAGCCATCTGGGTGCTGCAGTGGTATCTAACAGTTCAATAAAAAATTTGTCAGTGAAGCTTCTTAAGTCAAAGGGAAATGTTTGCCCCTCGGACAGCTATGTTGCTGAGCTGTGACCAAGTCTGTGTTCCTTACTCTTTTTGAGCTTTTGCAGGTATTTGTACAGATTTATTTTAAGTCAGTTGCTGAACTACATGTCGTGCACAGAGGTATGGGCTGCCTGGGGCACTCCATGGACATTGGCTAGAGGAAAACAAATGTTTTGTTCTGGCAAACAGTAGCAGCTTTTAGGAGGTGGTGTTGTCTCTCAATGAAAGAGATACCAGGGAGAGGAGGCTGTGTTCACATCATACAGGCATGTCTTCAGTAAGCACTTGAGCACCCGTGAACAAATGCAATTTTCCACATATGCCTGTGTACTGCTAGCTGGACACTGTGCTCCTTCTTCTCTCTCTTTTCTTATCATTTGGTGACTGCTCACAACTTTCAAATCAAGTGGAAGGATGATGTGGCCCTGCAGAGGCTCCTCTGCCAGCAGGATAACACTGTGCAGGGCTCGTGGCCCAGAGCCAGCAAGTAATAAATATCCCGTGGGGCAGGACTGACACACTAGGGTTGAACAAAGCACACACAGTTTTAAAAGTATCTCCCTGCATCCAGTCTTAAACATGAAGTTGGCTCTTAATCTTTTGTTGGCTGTTTGTCCTGTATCGCCTGGAAAAAAGAGAAGCCCAACAGGCAGTAAACAGACTCTTACGGCCATAATTTTTCTGCAAGTAATCAGCGCAGAAAGCTCTGCTGCAGTTTGCCAGATTTTGCCTCACAAAACTTTCTGTTTTAGTGCATGGACTGTAGGCCATGGTGACACTCGTGGCATAACCACTGCTCATGTTCCCAGATCACTGAGCTGGGCAGTAAGTGATGTACGGGTGGGTTCTGCTGTGGAATATCCTTCTCTGGTTACTGTATGGGAACTGCTGATCTCCGTAACTGCTGCTTGTGTTCAAGCAAATGCTGACTGTGCCTCACTGGGGAAAAATCCTTTATTGTATTTTCAGATGAAACCTCCAGAACCTTTCATAGCTGTACTGTAAAGAGAGAAGCAATTTTTTTTTAAGCTAAAGAAACAAACACAAAGAAAGGTATAGAAAACCCAACACCCACCAAACTTAAATTCATTAATCAAAGTATCATAAAGACTATGCTGTCACTATTGTATCAATACTGCACTGAATTGTCTCTAGCACAACACAACATTAATCAAAATTTGCTATTTCCTCCATCTGGAGAAAATTGTGGATGCTTTGGGATGGGAAAAGCCTCCACAAGGTTGGTTGGTCAGTGTCTGAAAAAATAATAGAACATTTGCTGGTTTTCCTGATATGGTGTGACAGGAGTGATCATTCTAAGGATGCTCAAGGAGATTGTGGGAATTTCTTTGTGGCAACTCATCTTAAAGGTACTGAAAAATTCAAGAGTGACATTAAATGTAATGGTATAAAATTCAATGCAACATTAAAGCTAAAGAAAAAAGCGCATTACGGTATTGAAAGTAATGAATCCATCTGCCCTTGATCTATAAATGGGTAGAGATTAAAGACTATCACTAACCTTATTGACTACACCTATCTCCAACTAGTGAAATCTTCATGGAGTCTCACACAGCCATCAAATGAGGCCTGCATTTCATGATCAGAGCTTAGGATAGGAATATATTTCACAAATACTTTTGCCATACCCTGCATCCAGGGATGATGATAATTTCTGCCTAGAACCCTCCATTTTTTGATAAAGAGCTTGGCTCCTACTTTTTCCTAAGGAAAGATCTATTGCCACTGTAGAAAGCCAAGGAAACACATGAAGCCTCCACTGCTCATCAGTAAACAGATGGACTGAAATGAGTGGGTAGTCTTATTGTGGTTGATCCCATTGTGCAGGAGCTGAGCAGGATCATGGCTTGTTCAGAGAACATGATTACTCTTTTTCTTAATTCATTGTCTCTTTTGTATTTGTTCTGTCTTTAATAAATGCTTTGTAGGATCCCGCTGAGCAGACTGCTTTTCATTTGTTTCACCAGCGAACCTTTTAAGTTACTGTGTATGAACAGTCTTGAAATGTACTTCAGCTGTAGACGAAATCTGTGTGTATAATTTGAAATAAGTGATGTGTTAGCATAGTTGTGGGTGATGGTTAATTAGAAGGCTTGTTGCAGCTCAGGCTATGGTAACAAAAAGTAATGGGACTTTTTTGCTCAATACTGAGTCAAAGTGTACAGAGGCCTCAGCTGATGTTGTCTGTATAGATGCATTGATTTTTAAGGTCAAAAGCAATTATCAGACTTTCTAATGCCTTTAATCATGTTTGGGTGCTGCTAAGTCCTTGTTGATACTAGAACCCTTCTATTTTCAACTTCTATATATCTGACTCTAATTTCAGGTCCTTTAGTTTTCCTTTCACCAGCTAGGATAAAGAGCCCTTCACTAACTGCATTTTCTTCTCTTGTGAAAATTTAACCACAGCAATTAAGTTACCCTATGGTTTTTCCTCTTGTAAACAAAATGGACTGAGTTTTCTGTGCTTGAGTTTGGGGTTCTTTTTATGGTAATAAATTATTTCTAGCTCTTGTGTGTTTGCAGCAGTCCTCCCCAGTTACTGAAGATCCTCTAAAAACATGGGCATCAGGGGATGGGATGCAGCTCTTATCATGATCTCATGAAGGCAGTAGGTGTAAGCTGCAGGTCTGCCAGGTCCACAGTGCCTGGGAAAGTAATTTCCTAATGAGTACTGAGAGTAACTGCTGGCAGCTTCACAAAGCTGAAGATATGGCTCGAGCTGAAGCCTGCTTGTAATGAAAGCTGATTCACCAATTTTTTTCCCAGTGTATACAAATCAGAGGCAATCTCTCTGCCTCCTGGCAAGCTACCCAAGCCATCAGTTAGGCAGGATTTGGCCAGATGTCTTCCATGCTGAGAAGCATTGCTAATGTGTACTAACTGTAATTATTATGCTAGTATTAAATATCACCTTCTGGTTTTTATCTGAAATCAATGTCACTAAATGACTTCAAGCTCTTCCAGTATTTATTCAAATTTCAGAGGTAATAGCATGGATTTTGATCCCTATTTTGTTTTCAGTAATGCTTGCCTTAGCGTTGCTTGGATGGTTGGACATGGCTTGGACTTCTTAACTCTCCTTTTTTCGAAGTGCACCAGAAGCAGATAATTAAGGTAAAGGAGGATAAACAGTTTATGAAGTTAAAACTCTGAAAGGAGCAGGCAACTTAGCAGTGAAGGACACAACAGAGCCTGAGGCATGCAATGGTGGCTTTCCCCTAATCTTTCCTGGCAGCATCATGCTGCTGCCTTCCATCTGCAGTGGAAGAGGATTGAGTTAGGGAACATCTAATTCCATGGCTCTGCTGGTGTCTGTGGGGAGGTGCTGGCAGTGGGGGGCTGCCCCGTGCAGCATGCAGATGGTTCCAGTCGCCTCCGACCCGCACACTGCCAGGCACAGCTCAGCCCTGCAGCCAACTTACTGTTCCTGAGGGAAAGTGTATCTGAGAAAGGAGGAACATACCTGACAGGAGCAAACCTGAGGGAAGACCGAGGAGGCAAAGGATTCCTCTGCAGCACTGGGCAAGGGTCCCACAGCAGAGCCCAGGGAAGCGTGAGGGAGGTGGAGTGTCACAGACAAGTCACTGCAGACTGACTGCATCCCTGTGCCCTGCAGTCTGGAGGAAGGCCAGGCCTTGGGAACAAGGGAAGGAAAGCTGCTTCAAAGTTTGCCTCTTTCTTTCCCACTAACCAAATCAGTAGTTAAATATTTAATTGGCAATAAATTAAGTTCATTTTCCCCAAATCAAGTCTGTTTTGCCCACGGCTGAGGAAGCAGGGTTCGTTTAGCCTGGGAAAGGATGGCCAAGGAAAATTGCTTTCAACTGTGTAAAAGAAGGTTGTTAGAAAGCAAGCATGGGATTTCTCTGAGCACATGACTGAGGCTGGGATGGAGCAGCTGCAACAGAAGCAAGGAAAACTCTCTGTCTACACTTGAGGAAAAATACTTCATTATGAGACTGGTCTTAAGCAGAAATAGGGTGGAATGTCCTCCCTTGGGGGTGTCTAGAAGTCATTGGAACAAACCTGGGACACTTACTGTGGCTGTGAATTTAGCTCTGCACTGGGCTGGGGGCTTACAGAGGAGAGGTGTAACCTGGATTTTCCTATTTTCCCACAGGATGCACAAATGGAATGGGCAAACTTAAGTGTAGAGGGGCTGGTTTTTCCCTGTGTTCAACAGCTGTGCTGAACAGCTAAACGTTAATTAAAATGACATAAAAGGACAGTGAAGGATGACAAACAGCATTCTGTAAAAATCGTGGAGTAGTCTCCTGAGCTACTGTGCAAGAGAGTGTCTGCATTTTAGTATGTTCTGTGTCAGTTTGGGGGTTTTACGTATATCTATACATACGTAAATATATACGCACACATTGAGCAAAAATGGTGAGGAGTTGTGCCTGACCTGAGCACGTGATCTCAAAGCCTGAGAAGATGCTGACACTTTTGGACACCTGGACAAAATTTGGAGCTATGGTCAGTGAGAAGCACTCCAGGGGCAAGGTGATCCTCAACAGTAAGCAATCTTCTCAGTTTTGAACCTTGGGATGCATAATACAGCTTGGAAGATATTCTGCAGAGCTCAGGTTGATACAGCAGTTGGGTTGCTGTAGCTTGGAATGACAGGTATGGTGCTTTGCTGCTATACATGCCAGAAGGATATAGTTCTCATAACTGTGAATCATATGTGCCAGTAATATTTTGCTTTCATCAATGCTTATCAAAACCAGGAGAATTTAAAAAAAATGGATAAGCAGACTCTTCTGAAAGCAGAAGGCAATATCTTCTTCAATCAACTTTATTTGACATACCCTCTGGTGCCTTCTCCAGTTTGGTGGCTTGATCCTCAGAAGTTCAAAGTAAGAGGTAGGAAATTTAATGGTACAATTCTCTTCCATGTGTGTGGATATGGTGTGTACGGGGGCGGGTTCTACTTTTTGTTGCTTTGTATGTACCCATTCACACAGCCTCTCACTGTGTTGAACTTGTTCTTTGTTATAGATGGAGCAGCCAATCAAATTAATATAGAAAGAATTTATTGATTACAAAATAATTTCGGAAAAGCCACAATCAAACGAACAGAGTGTTGAGCCTAGGAAATCGACACTGGTGAACAGAGAGCCAACCTCTCTGTCCACATTTTTGCCTCTCGGCACCCCAGTTCTTATACCCAGTAAATAGCCCCAGGCTTGGGCTTCACAGTGAAACAATGTCCTTCTTTTTGTGGAGATGTATTCATAGTGGACAAATCTTGGTCTCCGGTGCTGTTGAAAGGATTTGCTTGGGAGGGACGCCTATCTTGATTTGCTTCCAAGAAATCTTCCATAGAGGCAAACCAGGTGTGAATTGGGGATCGTGTGCCACGGCCATCTCTTGGGATGGGATCGGGGGTTCTCTGCCCAGTCTTCACATGTAAATGAAGTTCTCCTAGCAGAGTTTCAAGGTTTGCCTCAAAGACAGCTTGTTAGATATAACTTACATGAGACAGATTTAGTTTATATACAGTAGAAACTGCTCGGCACAAATTATTCTAGTATACATATATAACATTCTTGGTCACCTGTGTGCCAACACGCCCTGTTAATTTTGAGATGCTGCACAGAGCTCCAATGTTTAATCTGTCACCCTGGCCTCCATTCTGTTACAGCCATCTCTGTCATAACTGATGACAAAAATGTCGCCACAACAGTTTTCATAACCTTTTTCATGCCTGTTTATCCTTTGTGCTATCTGCTACCACGATGAACAGAAGTTTTTTGGTAGCTTTGATCTTTGTAACCTAGAAGATTAAACAAAACCAACCCAATCCATGGCATCCTGCAACTTTATTAGAAATAATCGTGGGCTAAAGCTGAACTTGATGTTGGGTGTGACAGGTTTCAGTTGACTGACCCAGGACCTGGAGAAAGTTTTTAGGAGTGCCTGAATGACTGAGAAGTCTACGACTTCTGCAATTTTAGAGACTTACACTCCTGAATTATTTAGGCACTTAAAAACTGTCAGAATCGGTGACAATTCTTGTCCAAGGTTCACTGAGCAGCTTGTTCTCATTTTGAAGTGCAGTAAGAAGTGACTAAGTCACTCATCTCTAATTTAGTTTAACTGATTGCACTGCTAATATAGCAAATGGGTTGTTGTAAACCGTAGCAATGTTTCTTTGTCGTTATTTAGGGAAAAGCTTATCAGCATTGCAGGAATTGAAGTGTTATAAGGTACCAAGAGCAGAGATGTGGCTGTCTGGAACCTCAGTGAAGGTTTTGGATTTTCAAAGTAGTGCCAGGCTCCACCTATAACATATAAGGGGGACACATACTGCAATTTTTTTGGTCATCTGACACTTTGCTAAACATTGTACCATGGATCTTGGTTATGGCAGTAACTTCAAATAGTTTTTGCATTTTGAAATTACTATGTAAACACATTTACTCAGACTTCCATAGGAACCAACGCTGTAGAAATGCCTCAGCAGTAATCCAATGAAAAGCATGTATTCTGTTCGCTCCAGGGCTCGCAGTTCTGCATATTTGCATATTACCTCTGCATTAATAATTCTAGGCATAATTGATTTCCATTTCTGGAAAAGACTGCATATTGCATTAGATGTGTTGAGCAGATCAGCAGCTGCAGTGTCTATGCTCTTTTGCCTTTTCATGTATTTTATGAGAAAGGGCTTGAAGTCCACTTTGGTATTACCTAAATGCAGTAGCTTTATGCATTTTTATATGGTTTATTTTTTCCAGAGATTTTGCACAATTGTTTTGCAAAATGTGTTTATAACTTCCTAGAGACAGATGCAGTATTTACTGATTAAAGGAGGCTGGGAGTTAGATTTTGTGCTGCTCTGAGGCAGAAATGTGAGGTAGGGTTTTCAAAGGCACTCAGTGTTGAGCTAATCTATATTCCCATTGAAGTAGGTGGGAGTGTCAGAACTTCTAGGCCTGCTTGAAGGAATGATGTGAAGCATCATTTTCTTAGTTCCTCTGCCTGCAAAAATGAAGGTAATAATAATCCCTCACAGCCATGTCAGTTGATGCCTAGTAAGGGGAACAAAAAGCTTGTTAAAGTGTCATATAGCAGGAAAACTTGTGTATTTGTGACCCAGTTTTTTCTGGTTTAGTGTTTGAATGATCTAGGTTTGCCTCTCTTCTTCTGCAAAACACAGAAACAGGGAGCAGAGTAACTGAGCAGGCATCTGGGACTGGTGACATCTGTTAGAGAAGGGATCTGGTCAAGAACAAAGACAGCTAGTATATGCAATAGATGAGGTGCAGGATAGGTTGTTGTTTGGAGCTTGCCAAGAATGAGGGATTGCAAAGCTAGAAGGAGGGAACATGGGTAGGATGAGTCTGACTCTCATTAAATAATCTGTGTAATCATCCCTTCTCCAGAAGCCTTTACTCATGTGAGTTAGAGAATTCAAAATTGCTTACACAACCGGGAGAAGAATAAAGCAGTGTGGGAGAGGGAGGAAAAAAAGAAGAAAGGGGAAAAAGAACCAAAAAAACCCCAAACCAAACCCAGAAACAAAGTAAAACCTTCTAAGTCTTTTGGGCTTGATGCCAGCCCTACCAGGAGTAAAGCTCCTCCAGAGGAAAAAAGGAGATTTAAAAGACTTTGTTTCCAGCCTGTTGTACAGCACTGTTTTGCCCTGGGGCATCTCTGGATAAAAGCTGTGGGTCAGAAACACCTGCTGCTGATGGTTTACTTGCTCAGGAGCTCCTGGATTCAATTGTGTTCCTACTAGGGCAAGTTAAGCTCCTTCAATTTTTCATGGTAATTGTGACAAATGGGAATCCAGGGGCTCAGCTTTTTGGTCTGAAAATCAAGCTTTCTGTGTGGGTGGTTAATAAATGGAAGTCCTGAAGCTCAGAATGTTGCCTTCTGCCCTTCTGTGCTATTTTTTTCACCTGTAAAGGTAAACCTATTTCAACATAGCCTTCTGAAGATATTCTGAGGCTTTTTCCTGAACAGTTAGCAGGTATAAAAATGTATATGGTATAAGAAAACAATATTTTAGTTGTAGGAGTATGACCATGAAAATACTTCTGTGGGTGCCCAAAAGAAAGTAAAATCAATTTAGCTACCCCTGGGGCTGGGAAGGCAGAAGTGTTAAATGTCTTTTCTGCTTTAACCTTCACCCTTTTGTGGTTGTAGTTGGACTGTTAAATATTGTTAGTGACAACAAGATGAGAAGTAGAGCTATGATAGATATAACGTTGAAAGAGTGAGTCATTAGCAATGCCATTCCAGAACTGGAGAGGAAGTATGTTTAAGAAATCTGTAAAAAGAAAATTTCAGTTTTTTTGGTTTTTTTAATATGTAATTTTGATATGTAATTTTTTTTTGGTTTTTAATAAGGCTTTTGTGTAGGATGATACCTAAGTGAGGGAAATATGGCTAAGTCTCTGTTGAGCAATACAGGAGTGGATTCTGCTGCCTCAGAAATGGGAAGGGCAGGTAAGTGCACGAGAAGATGCAATAGTATGATTTTTATGAAACACTGTAGAACTTGTAGGGCAGAACTCATATGACATTGTTTTTTGCACATTTTCCCAGGATATAAGTAAAAATATGGCTCTTTACCTACCACTACTGCCTAATCAGGATGTAGCTGGAGGGCTTGCTGACTATCCAATCGATTGTTTTTGCTCATGCTGGCACTCATTAAAACATGGTTTGGAAATGCTGCTGATGCAAGAGAAGAGAATAAAAGCCAGCTCACGCTCTCATGGCTCTGTGGACTCAGCACTGTTCTGTGTATTCATACTGTCTTTGATGCAGCTGCAGATAGCCCTCAGCAACATAATGGCCATACAGCTAAAATGAATATTAGCCATAGGGACCTGTCCCAGTTGTACTCATACATAAAATGCTCCGCATTAAATAAAATTATATTAATCATGAAATTGTGGTGGGTAAACATGGACATCTGACAAAGGTTATGCCTTAATGCTTATGGAGGCCAGTATCAAGTGGAAATTAAAATGCTGATAGGAAATCACTGTTTAAAAGGGCAGGTGGTTTGTCTTTGTACTTTTTCGGAGAAGAATGTGATCTGTCCTTCAATAAACCTAACTGTGTACCACCTGGTGCCTTGCTTTTCTGTGCTGGCAGCAGTGAGAACATATCTCCCAGGCTTTTGACACATGAAAGGTCCAAAGACATCTAAGATGTGCATTCTTGGAAGCATCAATAGAGCACAATATTTAGAATTACATATCCCCCTCACTTTTTCCCCTTGCAGTTGAACTCATTGGTCTGAGAAGTCTTTTCCAATCCAAATGTCAGAATGATTCCGTGTTTCTAATTATTCTGAATTTCCACAGAATAGAGATGACAGATTTCTCTGCCAGAGTAACTCTGAAGGTGTCTAGTCCAACCTGTAGCATGCAGTGGGCAGCCATGAGGGCCCAACTCTCTGCTCAGAACTTATTCCACCTGTTCTTGAAAACCATTAAGGGCAGAAATGGCACAATCTCTGTGGGCAACCTCTTCTGCTGTTCACTGTCCTCATGGTGCAAAAGTTTATATAGCCACCTTGAGTATCCCTTTTTTCAACTGATGATTGTATCTCATCCTCCCAATATGCAGCATTGTGAAGAGCTCAGCTCTGTTCTCTTTGATAAGCTCCTCACAGATATTGCACAGCCCTTTTTCTCCCTCATTTCTATTAGTATTTTTTTTTCCAGTTTTATCTGATATATTTGTCCTTGAGTGTCAGGAAATTATTAATACGTCCATTTTCACAGGTAGACAATCCCAGCCAAGTAAACTTGTTAGCTTATTTATATGTCAAATATTTATATTTATATTTGATCTGACAGTAAGGTCTATCTCATCTCCAGATTTAGACCCCTAGTTTAGGTATCCACATTTCCACATTCCACATTTCACTCTAAGTGTGAAAGCTCCCATTATACTCAGTGGAGCTGAAGTCAAAGCTGCCATCAGGGTGAAGAGGTTGTTTGTCTCACACCTTGGTCTGCTTAGCTGTCTTGTTCTTGGGATTATACTGGCTATAGAGGCCCTGGCTCCCACCCAGCCTCTTGTACTGCACAGACCTGCAGAAGGAGCAAATGGCTAAAATTGATACAGGAAGTCAGCAGCAGAGCATCATCTGAACTCACATCTCAAGTGCATGCTGCATGTCCTACACACTGGAAGAGATGTTCTGTTTCAGAGGAGCTGTGTGACTTTGTTCTGGGAATATCAGAGAACAGAGAGGCACAGTTTGTTGGGAGCAGCTTAGGGAATGGTGAGCACGTTTCTTTAAGTACAGAGCTTTGTTTGACAGTTCTGCAACACATTCCCTATGGTTTCCAGTTCGGTGGCATTGGGACTAAACACTGTGATTTATTATCTCAAGTAATTGAGATAACTTTGAATAAGTTTGAATAACTTTGACAGCCTCCTTTTGGACTGAGATGTGGAAATGACAGTGAATTCAATATTGAGTAAAACTAATGCCTTTTACAGAGGTGAATTCAATGCACATGAAAGTAGAGTGACAGTTGTAATAATTTAGCACTTCTAAGGAAAGAATAGTTGCTCTGATCATGAAAAGCCTTAGAAATTCTAATTCCTTTTGTGGTTACTGCGATGAGAGTGCTCTATTAAATACATGAAATGAAAAAACACTGACAGGGGTGCAATATATCCTTGCTGTTGAGAGGATTTTGCTGTGTGGCATTTATCTGTACATTGATAGTACATGCCTGTTCTCTAGCTCCTTAGGCTCTATCAGGTTGCATTCCCTGGGACCTGTCTGACACTGATGGTTTGGGTAATGTCCCAAGGAGCCTCTGCCTTTCAGGATGAGGATTTTTGTTTAACTGGGCCAGGGAAATGACAAATAATCATCTGGAAATGAACACAGGATGACACTGGGCTTTGCTAGTGGTCAGTGTGATGATTACTGTTTGGAAAACCTCTGGTTTTGGAGTTTAGATGGTTCTAATTTAATTTTAAAAGAAAGCTATAAGGAGTCAGTGAGTCTTCTATAATTGTGGGGAGAGAAGACAAATTTTGTTTTACATATTTAGTGTCCTGTGAAGATAAAGACAGCAGAATTATGAAAAATGAGAGTACTTAAAACTGAAAAATTTTAATAATCAAACCTAGTAATTCTATAATTTCTCCATTACTTCTAAAAGACCCATGCCTCCCATTTTGTTTCTATTTCCACTTCTTGTCTTTTATGACAGGTATTCTGAAATGGAAAAGCCATTTCAGGCTTTTATATAGATAGATGTGTCTATCCAAGGCTAGATATCTGCAAAATGTGCTTAGTGCTGCAGTGATTTCATCTTTGTACAGTTCTGGTTGTTCACTTCAAGAATCTACTAGATTGAAATCCAGTGAGCCAGAAAAGGTTAGTAGGATGGCCAATCCTTTCAGATGAATCTACATCCCAAAAGGAAAGCAAATCCAACTTTTCTAGTTTATCCCAGACTGATATTCTACTCTACAGATAAAATATTTATTCTTGTATGATTATTAGGAGGAAAATAATCTCTTCAAACATGCTTCTCCAAGAAGATGAAACCTAGAAAGTTTATACTTGTTCTAGTCATTGTGGACATGACATTCTGAACCTGTCTTCTAGCAGGAAAAGACCTACATTTATGGGGTGTACTTGTTAGTCATTCAACCTGTCCAACAACAGGAGGAGTGTATTAGGTGGAGGTCTTGTATTTTATACCATTTCAGAAAATCGTATCTCTCTTTTACCCTTTTTAACTCTGGAGGACAATGATTTTCCTACCCTTTCCTAGAGAGAATGGAAGCTCCTCTGAAGTGTAACGAGCTGCTGGATTTCTCTGTGTCTCAGGCAAAAACAGAGCTGGTGGCCAGCTCATGGACAGTAGATGAGAATTTATGGACTATGGGAACTATGGCAAAGCATCTTGAAACCTTGAGTTTTCTCTTTTATCCCCCTCTTCATTAGTGCTGGCTGCAGCCCTTGTTGATGAATCACACCCATGGACCTGTGTGGAAGCCCAGAGGCACTCTGCTCAGAGAGAAGGAAATCCTTGCAGGGCTTCCCATTAACATCGATGGGAGAGCAAATGTAAGGCCTTCCCACAGGGAAAGGGCTCCATTAACCCCTGCATTTGGGAAGGGCATAGACTCACACAATTTATTGTCCCCCTAAGAGTTAAAACAACAGTGTAGACTGAGTTTGGAATTTTTCTCAGAGCTTCTGGCTCTGAAACTTAAAACAGTGAATCTCTCAAGTTCTTCCATTGCTCCACTGCTACTTTTCAGGATCAGTTGTTACCATGGGCATGTGCAGCTGAGCAAGATGTGCTACTGAATTTCATTTTTGAGCAGCTTATGTGCCACTAATATTTATATAAGATTATGACATTTATAACTCTCTTTTTCAAAGCCTGAACGTTGTTCTAGAATGTTTTCCAAGTTTTTCTTCCTTTTTAAACCAGTATTTTCGGTTTACTAATTTCATCAAGCTCAGTTTTTGACTGAGAAAAACAGAAACAAAGGCAACTGTCTTCTGTCCTCTTTCTTTAAACAAACTAACATATGTAGCTTAACTAGCCCAGACATCAGGTGCCTGAAACAGAATGTTTTTAGTGTCAGGTAAAGTCAGGAAATAAGCTTATTAATGAAAGCTGTGATTAATGAACTGTTCTGCTCTATATGTATATTGCTTTTGCACAGGGAGAGTGGCCATCTGGTGGGTACCTCCTTTGGGATTGAAGTAATGGTTGGATCATCTGATATTCTGGACAGGGAGCGTGTGTCTCTTGTGATTTGTGTTTAATACAGATGTAGAAATAGATTGGGTTAGTTTTAACTATAAGATTTTAATACTATCTTTATATCTACTCCTGATTTCTTATATATGTGTTTGAAATCTAAAGGTTTACAGCTCACAGTCCTTCTAAAGTCTTTTATTCTTCCCTTCTCACTCCTATTTTAGATGAGGAAGTTTTCCTTATCAAATGATATAGATGATTCTATCCAGGTGAAAATTGCTGCAGTAGATAAATGCATTTAAAATTCATATATTTGTGTCTGAAATTGTTTTCATTTATTTGAAGTTGTAAGGATTTTAGAGGACGTTTGTAAGGAGGTCAGAGCAGAAGTATTGTGTTGTCAAGCAAAAATAAAACAAAAGCCATGTCTACCCTTTGTATGCTAAAACTTTTCCATCAGTTGGGATACTCAGTATGCATTTGTATAACAAGATCCTTCAGAATTATTTTGCATTTACTGCAGAATTTATTCACAGATAAAAGAGCACCAATGTGCTTTATTTTTTAATAATCAAAAATTCTGACAACTTTGTAATTTTTCACTTATATTTCGGATACTTTGTCTATTTGTCGAAGTAATTCACCATATATACACGGGCCAATGATTAAGTTATTGAGTTGGGGATTTTACAGAAAAGATCTTCTTGGATTTTAAGCCTACTTGACCAGACAAGAAATATGTTCTTATCTGTACTCCCAGGTGGAGTGCAGTAGTTAAGTCCCCTCCCTTGCCATTTGATTACATTTAAACTCACTATTCCTGCTTTAATTTATTTTTTTTATCTAATTACTTGGAGGTTCCATACAAAAAAAAAAAGTTTAAATTTTGTGTTTACTATCTGCTAATATGAAGAAGCACACAATTATCAATTTGTCTTATATTTCTTAGGCCAGTAACATTATAATTTTTGTCAAGAGGGGTGAGCAGTTCTTATGAGGACCAAATCTTAGAGTCCAGAGGCTTATTTGCAGTGTCTGGTAGCCACACAAGCATGCAGGCTCAGTCCTACCCTCGTGTCAAGCAGCAGTGAATTTTGGTCTTGGAAAATTCACTGGAGAAACAGATCCTCTGTGGCAAGCCAGGTCTCTCTGAGAGGAAATGAATACAAGCAGCACTGTATGATAAGCCAAACCATGCCTCTGCAATAATATCCCACACATCACTGACCCCTTCAGCAAGGTCTTGACAAGCCAATTTCCCAAGGGTAACTGGTAAATATTTTTCTCAACCATTTTCAATGATCTTTCTTCCTGGACCCTGCAGATTTTTTCCCTACAGCATATGTCAACGGGGCTTTGGCCCTACTGAGATTTTTATATGGACCAAAGTTCCTGCAAAATCTAAGCTTCCATACAAATATGCCTCTAGTGCATAATAAATTTGTGTATAGCCACAGTATACAGGCCTTTTAATACTTTTTTTTTTCATTAGTCAGTAAAGCTTCTGCAGTATCAAGGGAGAATTCATTTGTTTGGTCTAAAACTGAAATGCCTTATCAAAACCTGCCTGAGCTTGGACTCCCCACAGTCTGTGGGGGGAAAAAGGTACCTTCAAAAGGTGTCATCCCCTGTGCCTCACACAGCCACCTTCAGGGATATGAATGGTTAAGAAGGTGCCTCAAGGCACCAATTTCTTTCTGCTGATGCTGCAGGAAGCTTAACTTCTACACCTAATCTTAAACACCCACAGTGATCCCAGAAATATTTTCCTTCACTGTCATTAGCATCATAGGTAGTATTGATGATGTAATTACCACAGAAAAAATATGCAGACTAAGGAAATGAGAAAAGGGCACAGGGGGGGAGGGGGGGGGAAAGACAATATGACAGTTTTTCTACAAACAATAAACAAAATAGTGAAGTGAAACAGAGGATACAAGTAGCAGTGGTCCTAAAAGGCATTAATTTTTTCTGCTGAATGAGGTGGCAAGGCACAGAATAAATAGCAATATTTGGTCATCATTTTAGGGTACTTTCTATCCTTCAGCTCTTCTCATCTCTTCTATTGATATCCTTCACATATATTGTGGTTTGGTTTCAAGACTGAAGAGCTCCACATTCTTAAGAATCTATCTTCTTTGGTAACTTGGATGGCTCCTTTCTATCTTCCCTAGAATGACCTCTTATCTCCTTGCTGTCATCTGCAAAGACTGCATGTGATTCCCCAGTTTCTGTCTCTGATCTTCTCTTATTTTTGTAACTGAAAGTATTAAAAGGCACCTGCCACTGATTAAAGTGACCCATTTCTCTTTACTCTTATAGTCCATCCTTGATCATAGATTCTGAGAAATTTAATTATTCTGCTAGAAAGCAAGCCTCTGGAGTGCTCTAAGAGCTCTGTGAGGCATCAGGGTACCTCAGCTTTATAGACCCATTTAGAGTTGATCATCCAGTGCAATCAATGCACCTGGGGAGCTGACATAGTCTGACTGAAAATAGGCCTTCACAGAGCCAGCCAACCCTGTTCCTGTCACTGAAGGGAGAGCATGTACTTTACTGACTGTTGTGTATCTCTGATGGAGGAGAGGGAAAGTGAAAAGAGTATTCCTCCCCTTAAAAATATTTCTAACCCCCAGCAGAGCTGAGGGGCACTTGGCATTTTAGACCCCAGATTCTCATTAGTTTGGAAAATTATGCTTGAACTGAAAAATTACACTTGAGCATGTTGTCCTGACTCAGTGATGTTCTAAGGGAGAAAAAGCTTTTGTTCAGAGGCAGTGTCAGTACTTCAGTCCTCTCCTGAGCTGTGCCCACACCTCCCACCACACTCATCACCACTGCTGCCTGCCTTGGTGGAACTAATGTTCTTCCTCCTACCTGCCCGAGACACCAATTTTTACAGTGCTTCTTGCTTCAAAAAAACACTGTGCTATCTCAGGGAAAGGTGTAATTACAGGTTTGGGTTGTTTTGCTTTTTTTAATCTTTACATTTTTAGGATCATTAATACACTTTAGTACCTGAAGTCTTTGTTCTTTAGAACTGCTGGGCAGGCAGTGTAAGACTGCAGAAACAGTTTCTCTGCTGTCCTTATCTATGCAGAAAAGAAAGAAATGTTGTCTTTTCCAGCATGCCAGGGTGGGTTCCAGTTGGTAACCTCTCCTCACCTGGCTTTGCAAGCTGACTTTCTGAGCCTGTTTAGTCTCATAAGATGCTATCCATAGATCTTGAATTGGTAACTATTATGTTACCAGTGATAAGAGTTGCTCTTCCCTCTGACTCTCTGGATCCAGGAGAGTTCATGGAAACCACAGCTCTCATCCAGAATGTGAGCAAAAGATGTCATTTATTGATACAGAAGAAGCAATTAAAAAACGTTAACAAATTAATTATATGGCATTTTATGCCACTTCTGATGCTGAGAGCCCCAAAATTATGGCATTTTATAAAAGTTATTTTCTCTCATAAACATCTCTATGTTTGGATTTTTCTTCTGCAGATTTTCCCCTGCACCTTTTTGAATATTAGTCTTAATCCAGAAGTTCAGAACAACCACAATTACTAACCTAAAGGTAACCCATCTTTTCATTTTTTACGTTAGTTCTGACTCTAGATAATTTTTGGTGAGTATGTGAGGGAGACAGAACAAAACTCTGGCTCGCTGATATTTTAGTACTGTGACCAATCTGAGGGGAGACCTCATGGCAGTCTGCAGCTTCCTTGTGAGGGGAAGAGGAAGGACAAGTACTGATCTCTTCTCTGTGGTGACCAGTGACAGGACCCGAGGGAATGGCCTGAAGTTGTGTCAGGAGGTTTAGGTTGGATATCAGGAAAAGGTTTTTCACCCAGAGGGTGGTTGGGCAGTGGAACATCTCCCCAGGGAAGTGGTCACAGCACCAGCCTGACAGAGTTCAAGAAGAGTTTGGACAATGCTCTCAGGCACATGGTGTGACTCTTGGAATTGTCCTGGGCAGGGACAGGAGTTGGACTTGATGGTGCTTGAGTTTGCATTCCAACTCAAGATATTCTATGGTTCTATGACCTTGGAATTGCCTTGGTTGTAATTTTGTATTTTGTAATATGTAAGGCTTTAAAATTTAAACCTTCATGCTCAAGAAAATGATCTCTGGGTAACAAATGGATTGGAATTATGCAGTAAGATTCCTTGAAATCGCATGTCATGCCGAGATAACCCAGACCTCAAAGGTGGTTCATGAACCAATTGTCAGTGACCTGGCAGAAATGTTATCTCACATGAGCACAATCCTTGGGGTGTGCTGTTGCAAAAGTTAACTGACAAGTAGAAAAAAAAAAAAGTGTGCACAGAACTACCTGCAGTTAGTCTTTTAAATAGCATAAATTAATTTTCTATTAAAATTGGTTTAACTGAAACTTTTAAATTTTGCTTAGGGGGAAAAAAAGTACATATTTTAGACCGGATCCTTAAAAGTAGTCAGTTACTAGAACGGCAAGGAAAATCTGGCTCTCAGTTCATGTTTTTCTGTGGAAATGGGAAATGTGTAAGTTATGTTCATATCTACATAATTACATGCACCCCCAAGGAATGAGCTTTAGTAAGTTCCAATTTTGCATATAAATTTCTTAGATAAAACATTTAATCATAAAGTTGAGAAAAGAGTAACCTTTAATCACCATTAAAGAAGGGAGAGCTTTAGGAAAGGGACACCAATGTGTAGGGGCACTGATCACTGATCACCTGTAGAGCCATTCACCTTTGGTTCACTCTTTCCTGTCAAGGTTTCCTTGGGAACAACCAAGAGTAGTTCCTGTCTCATGTGTTTGTGTATTTGAAATGAACTTCTATCTCAGGCCATCACCTTTTCTTCAGCCGTGACCTGGCAGCTTCAGAAGACAGTCAAAAGTGTGGCTGGCTGCAGAAATATCCGGGCTAGCTAGATGAACTGGTATTCCCACCTGGAAGGGAAGCTTCACCTGTGTGAGGGTGATCTGCCCCATTAAACTTCCCTTCCACTGAGCAGCTAGAGAGCTCCAGTCCTCACCTTACACCAGCAGCCTTGCCACATCAGCTCTGCACTGGGATTTACTTTGTCTGAGATGTCGTGCTTAAAGTCATGGATGTTAAAAAACCTCCAACAACCGCACCATTGCTTTTGCCCTTGGCTGGTGGTATTGACAGGTAAATGCTGTTTCCTCTTGTCTATATCTGCAAAGCCTAATGGGCTGTCCGTGGCTGCACTTGTCAGAAGCCTGCAGGCTTGTCAGTGCTGTCCCTGGTCTCCCAGAGCAGGGAGGCTTTGCAGGGTTTGTGTGTGGAGGAGCAGCCTGTGCCTGGCCAAGCCTGGCCCTCTCTCACACACAGGACCCTCCAACAGGTCTTGCTGAAGTCCTCGGCTGGGCAGAGGAGAGAAAGTGTGTGTGCCCTGACTGTGAGACAGGCTGCCATCAGCCCTCTGGTGAAATTGCTTCCGTGATGAGCCAGAGACACTGTTTGATATGTCTGTGCATATGATGCAAGTCACGCTCTGAGCTAGTTAAGATAGAAGAACTTTGCTTGGTATTTTATGAATCATACTACTTAAATGTATTAAATGCTATCAAACACTTTCTATCATCAAAGAAGTACAACATTATCTTTTGATCTTCAGAAATAACACATCCAAGGGTAAATAAAACAAATGTATTTTCTTAATTGCTGAGTCAAGTGAAGCACACTTTAAAAGCTTTAGAGCTGCAAGTAATAATTGTACAAAATAGAAAAATATTTGTTCTGTCATCTTGCAATACGAGTATATCACATAAACTCAGATGAGGTCAGTGAAGATGCGACACAGTTAAAGAATATGAAAGAGATATCAGAGAATCACTTAGACTGGAAAAAATCCTCAATATCATCAATGTCATGCTGCAGGTTCTCCAGTCCTGAGTTACATTTGATGCCTTTGCCTCAAAGGAGGAAAAGTCAAAGTTTGAAAAATAAAGTTATCTGAAGTATAAAAGTACTTTTTAACCTGTGCCCTTTCCGCTGCACAACTGAAATGAGGTGGCATTCGTGTAATTTTAAAATCATTGCATTTTGATGTACGGGTGAAATGAGCTGAAACGTGGAAGTACATTTTCTTCTGTAGCACTCTGGAAAATGAGCTATTGCAGTCAGTTATTTTCTGGAGGGAAAAAGAAATCTTATTATGTTGAGTTACTGACTTGAGGCTGAATTAGTCTGCTTGGCAGAATTAATCAAACATTGATTCTTGAGCTAACTTTCACTTTGCTGTGTGAATCTGTGATAGCAGAGAGAATAGTCTGTGCTGATGAGGTATGCACACTGGCTTCCTCTCTCTGTCTTTGCCTTTGCAAAGCTTGGAAAAGCTTTGAACTGAAGCCACAAGGGAGCTAGGAGGAATTAAGAGGCAAGTCCCGTGATCAGAGGCAGCAGATAGAAGTCATGTGCAATCCAGACATTTGTCATGTAATGTCTGGGGAAAAGTCCTGTGGCTTATGCTCTTTTGTGATGTGGAAGCCCTTGGTGGAGCTCTGCATGGTGATCAGCCACAGCTTTTCCTCTTTACAGGAGGGAGGATAATTCTTCCTAAGAAACGCAAATTCTTGAGATGGGATTGTTGCAATGGCACTCTGAGGTCTGGACACTGCTCTTGCACTAAAACTGGGCTTGTGTCCTTTCTCAGTGTATTCCGGAACTGGAAGATGTTAAAACGGAACAGGGTTCTGTTAGGTGGCTTCTAAGAATAGGTTAAAAGAGACAAACTCACAACTGCTTTAATAAGATGTGACTTGCTGAAATGTTCCCAAGTGTTTTTGTATGGTTCACGAAAGTTTGTTTTAGAAGAAATACTTTCCTCCTTCAGTGAAGACGATATTTTCAGAACTCTTAAAAAATGAACTAATAATAAAAGTTATCATGAGTGGACATTGTCCAAGGAGAGGTGAATTGCAAAAATTAATAATTTAACAAAAAGCAAAGATTGAATTTCTTCTCATTAAAAAAAATAAAGAGTTGTCAGTTTTAAGATTAAAAAGATGTCTCTTCACCTGTCAAAGCTGATAGTCTTTTTAGGTACAAAGACTCAAATCAAGGGTTTGCTCATGTTCCTTCATTGTAAGAAAGATATGAATAAAGTGCCTAGTACTCTCTCTCAGTGCCTGTGTTTCTGTAATGCTAATAATGGTAGGAATGTTCTTCCATTAGGGCATGAGGGATTTAAATCCATAAATAACTTGAGTGAATAGAATTGACTTCTTATCCCTCAAATGACCAAATTGATTTTTTACAATGTACAAAGAGAGAAGGTGCCATTAATATGGAAGAGCAATATGTCTGAATGGTTCTCCTGTGATTTCTTCAAGAAAAGGCAGCCCCTCTCTGAAGCTAGTGGATGTCTGCTGCACACTTCAAACACTTTACAGCCTTTATGTGCTAAGGTTACTGGTAAGGTCAAAAGCAACAGTCAGTACACTCGGTAGGTTATATAAAATGCATTTATTTTTGTAACAGAGTCAGAGCCTCACACTGCCAACTTTTTAATGAAATGTCACAGTTGCTTTAACAAAAAAACCCAGTGATCTATTCTGTAATATGAAACTAGAAAGCGATTAAATGAAGAGTGAGGTGGAATGTCTTCAGCAAAAAAAGTGTTTTCATATATTTAAATGTGAAACAGTGTGGCTCATTCATCCATTTCTCTGCCTGTATACAAGCATGACAGAAGAGTGTACCCCAGGGAGCTGGGTTTCATGCCCCCTGTTCTGTTCCATGCACACAGGCTGGCAGTAACCTTGAGATGTAGCTTTTGGAGGACAGTTTCAAGATCAATTTTTCCAATTCAGCATCTCTAACTGGAGCCTTAGCTGGCTGATATTACTTGACTGTCAGGGTTTGTTATACAGGGTCTTGCCAGCCACTGCTTTGGTATGAAAGGAGCTTTACATGAAAGCCGAGCACTGTATTTTATTCTCAAGCCGTCTGCGTGGAAGGACAGGTAATTAATTCGGCATGCAAATTAAAAGGGATAACTGGAATCTGCTGGAGAAGTAAACAGCCTTGCTCTGGCTGCTGCCTGGGCAGCACAGAGACCTTCTGCTCGCAGCACCAGGGACACCAGACCCCCCAGCAGCCTACAAGCCTCCCATCACGGGGACCGGGCAGGACCAGTTCTTCCTCAGCGCTTATCAGCCTTCCCACATTGCACAGCAGCCTCTGCTCTGAGCCCAACCCTTCTGCTTCCATGAAGACAAAGCCCCCGTATCTAATAAGCAGCTGTGAATGAATGCAACACAGCAACACTGACTCACCTTCATTTGCAGGTTGCCTCTAGCTAGTTTGGTTTTGTTGCTTATTTGAACTACTGTGGTTTCCTCTCCACAAGATGACAAAATCCACACCCCCCTGCTCCTGGTAATGAAGTGCACAGCTAGACTAGCTGACAAGGTGTTTTTGAAAGGAAAGGCATTTGTGCTCTGGAATTTCTTTAACATTGCCTTGCACAGAGGGTGGCACAGAGACCCAGCTACGAGTTTACTACTGTTAAGTAACTGAAATGCCCTATGAAATGTCAGTGGAGATCTTGAAGTAATTATACCCACGAAACCACTCCAATTAAGATATTACTTTCCACCAGGGACAGCAGGCCAGATTCTTGATCCACAGTAACTCCACAAAACACGTTAGAGACAGTTTGATTTCTGCTCCAGGAAGAGACAGTAGAACCAAAACTTTCAATTTCCTTTTATGGTAGTAGCCCACCAGAAACCTGAAAAATACTTGTCAAAATTATTTATACGGTAAATTGAGGTAAGGTGAATAAAGATTCATTTTAGAGGTCAAAACCTCTTAAGGAGAATTCACCAACAACTTGGGTTTCTCATACTGGACAGAGACATCACTGCTGCGGCAGATTTGTTGGATTCTATCATGTTCTCTGCTGAAACTGGAATCACTGCAGTTAGACATTTAAAAAACTGGGCCATGACCTTTTTTAACTTACTGTCACAAGGATGATGCAAAAGCATAAAAGCTTGTCTTCACCTTTAGAGCATGTTAAGGGTGGCAGCACACTGTAGATCCATTTTACTTATGTGCTGCACAATCCTTTAATTCCTGCCCTCTCATTATAGACAATAGAGTAAATAAAAGGTAGATATATAGCCAGATGAGACATATGGAGGAAGAGTGAGAAGAATAGCAAATTTAAACCCATACAAAAATTATACAAGCTTAATAAAACCTACATACCCATATGCTACATACCATAGAACTCTACACAATGGAAGACCTTCCCAAGACCCTAGAGAACAGGGCATTTTCACAGTCTTGCTAAAGTGGTTTATATTCACCAATAATTTTTTCAATGCAACGCCAAGTCACGCAGGACTCAGTGTCCATGATGACAGACAGGGAAGCTGAAACTTCACAAGAGGATGATGATGTTGGGTGATTACAATTAATCCATGAACACTGGCTCTTCTACTGAGAGTACAAAACTCCTCTTAGCTACATGCAAAATTTACATCCTTTTATCCCACTGAGATTTATGGAGATCAGTTTTTTTAATTCCCTCTCTGGTGGCCTTTCAATGTCCTTAAATCTATCTCTAGAGCTCCAATGCTAGGGCCAGTTGTACCACAGAGATTCTATTGTGTTTGCTCAGAAAGAATATTAAATATATAATAACATCAAGTATATAGTAACATGTTAATGAAACAAACTGGAAGTAAAAGAAAAAAAAATCTACTCTACCATCTTTTCATTGAAAGTTTGGAGCCAGATGTTAAAACTGAAGTCTGGAGGGTCTACAGGCACAGCTGGCATTGTTTTCATGGCACTGTATTGCCATAGCCCATAGAGCTGCAAGTGCACATCTTCAGCATACACTTTTAACCTAACACTAGTTAAAAGCCTCTCCCAGTGTTGTATTGCCATGTAAAAAAAAAAAAAAATAGACATTTTTTTATCATTTTTTTACTTTACAGTTCCAGAGAGCTGTTGTGGTTACATACCTACTAGTGATATGAAGGGTTCTGTGGATACTACCAATGTAAGGGGTCAGCTCAGAGTTTATCTGTGAGGTCTCCAGGAATATATTTATCCAGGAGTGCTGCTGCATCAGCCCTAGTGACATATCACACCCCTTGGCTCTGGAGCCTGCCGTGCTCGCTCTCAATTACATTTCTGTAGCAGCACTGGAAGCTTGTGTCCCTTCTTCAGCTGCCAGCTGGCTGTTCACAGTGCTCTGGTGCCTCAGTGGAAGGTGCTCAAGTTTCCATCAGTTTGACATTTATGTTTTACACTAACAATTACAAATTTGGTTCAAGGCTCTCTTTTGACATGAGGAATCAATAACATTCATTGAGAGAATTACATTGTCCCCCCTCTGAAAGATTATAGCTGTTTTGGAGTCATTTCAGGTGTTTGGGTAAATGCCCCTTGTTGACATCAACACTTACCACTTTAGGTCCTTTCTTACACACTTTTCCTGTTGCAGGGAACCTGCAAGATCATGCAGAAGACTATTCAATTTCCAAAATGCTCTTTTTGTCCTATAGAAAATCAGATGAGAAGATGAGAACTGAAATTCGTTTCTTGCTTTCTCTCCAGATTGATCTGCTGTCAGAGTCAGTGCACCTGACACAATCACAGCACACTCATCCATGGCAGAAACTCCAGATGATCTTCCCACGGTGGGGCAGGGCAGCACAGTGGCTGATCTTCAGTGAAGTTTATACTGAACAATGTGCAAGGCCTGGCAAAGAGATTTAATCTACTGTGTCACCTACATTCAAATGCTAGTTACAATGACAGAATAAAAATGTTTAACATGAATAGACATAAACCAGTGCTCTCCTCTTCTATCTTTTGACAATAATTTTAATAAGAGTGACATTTGATCCTATGAAGCTGATTGTCTGCAGTTCTAGAAATGAGTACTTGATTCTTTCTGTTCCATCTTTCAGCATATATGTGCTTTACATTAGAAGAATGATGTGATCTGGTTATTTTAACCCATGAAGCCACTTGCTTCCAATTGCTTTCTCACCTTTGAATTAGATAACTGTACACCTAATCCTTGATATCCACTAATCACCTACTTGAAGTATTGATCTGAAGCCCTCCAGTCTCCTAGGGATGAGAAATGGCCACATAATGACGTGATTCTTGCAGAGAAACAACTGGAAAACATGCCATGCTGACAGCTTTGTATCGGAGATGGCATCACCAGTGGCCTTACCTGCCTCCCAGCTGTGCCTGGGTTATGAAAAACATCCCCCAAATCCCCAATATATACCCTTCTATGATGGCTGCTGGCTCTGGCTTTTTGGATCATATCCCATTTAACAATTAGCAACACTGCCTTTTCTCCTTCACAGCTTTCAGAAAATTACACATGAGTAATCAGAACAAAACCCTTGATGTTTTTTCTTCTCTGTTATGTTTTCAGAAGAGTTTCATTAATGGGTTGGAATCATAATCTGCTTTTCTCTATTCATATATGCATCCATGTAAATAAATCGGGGAGAAACAGAAGTTTAACACAGGGACTAGGTCCCACAGATATCCAATTAAACCTTGCTGGGCTAGGGTTCATTCTGGAAAAGAAAACCAACCAGCCTCAGGTTTTCACACCTGAACCACAAGCATGTACCTTTCATAAAACATATGTGTATACTCTGTGCTTTACAACCCAATTGTCACCTTGGGCTTAAATGATTCACATGTTGCACTGAAGTCTGCAATTTTGAAGGCAATTTGAAAAAAAAAAAAAAAGACAAAACAACCATTCAGCAGAGGCTGCAGGATCAGAAAGGTTATCAAGAACAAATTAGCACCAAAATTCTTCTGTATTGTGCCATGTATTATTGAACAATAATAAATGCTTTGGAATGTCTCTCTGCTTAATTATCTGTTTTACAAATGAATTATTAGTGAAACAGAAATTTTTAGCACAGAGATCTTTTGTGGTGAAGATCTCTGTGTTAAGTCACCCAAGAGAGTGTTTTTGCATGTAGTTCAAATGTAAGTACCTGCCTTTCCAATTATCTAATAATTTGTTTCTGCTGTATAGGCACCCTGGGTGCAGACATTATCACAGGGTAGAGACAGTAAAAGGGAGTGAGAAAGCACTAGTGAAAGGAGAAAAACACAATACGGATAAGAAAAGTAATGGGGCAAGCAAATCCTTGGTTTCTGTATTATAACATTACCCCGCGGTTCCAAGTCACCGTCTGTAGAAGCAATAATGCCACGTCAGCAGCCTCACCCCATCCTCCCAGAGGCTCACAGGCCAAGGTGTAAATTATCTCCTGCTGAGACTCATTCCCCATTTTGCCTGTGGGGAAGGAATTGAGCAAATCGTAGCAAAGGATCCCACCCAAACCACTCTAGGGAGACATTATAGCAGCTTTCTATAGAAGGCAATGGTAAGACTGGAGGGGGACTTTTCAGGAGGACATGTAGTGATTGAACAAGGGGAAATGGCTTTAAGGTGATGGCCTTCAGGGAAATGGCTTTAGATTAGATATTAGGAAGAAATTCTTTACCATAAGGGTGGTGAGTCACTGGAACAGGTTGCCCAGAGGTGTTGTGTACTCCCCATCCCTGAAAGTGTTCAAGGTCAGGCTGCATTGGGACCCTGAGCAACTCAGGGTTTAGTGGAAGATTCCCTAACCATGGGAAAGTTCCATTTGGAACTAGATGGTCCTTTCCAACCCAAACTATTCTGTGATTCTATGATACTATGATTCTATCCTGTTGTGGAAAAATCAAGTTAGATAACTGGGCCATGTAAGAAAAAAAACAGACAAAATAGGATGAAACAGATTTTAGGATATCGATGTAAAACAAGAAAAGAAACAAGTGCCTATTTTCAAGTGAATCGCTTTAATTATGTTGAAAATATAAAGTCTTCCCTACACAATAATCTCTGTATGTGAGATTCTGTAGTACAGGAATCGTGTGATAGCCTGTAATGTACTTCTGTCTGCAGAGGATATTGTGCACAGACAAGAAGTTGTAATGATGGAGCTACTGATCCTCTAACAATTGTGAAGGGAAACATCTAAATATTGGCTTAGATTCTGCAATGTGAGGCTCCAGCCTTTCTGCTCTTGTCACATCTAGAGATGGCCAGTGTTGTAAACCTGCATCCTCTTCCTCTCCTCTAAGATGCCTTTAACAAGAGATATTTGTTATTAATAAGACATAAATTTGCTAGACCAGCACCACTTGCATCACAGCAGCTGAGTACCTGCTAAAGGGTTTAATATCCACTAACCATGCTATGGTTATAGGTTGTCTTCGTATACATTTCTGAGCTGAAACACAGCATACAGATAAAATAAAATAAAGGAGAGGCTTCTCATTCTGACTTACACAAATATAGCTAATTAATATTCCGTGCCATTAGCATTAAATGAATTGCTGTTTCTGCTGGGAGTTGAGAGCCAGCAAGTTTCAGAGCTGTAGCTGTGCCTACTCCATCAGGCAGGGGAAATTTGGAAAACAGCAGCTGTCTTTGATGAGGTTCATAACACATTTATTGGTAACACAGGCCATTATGAGGCATGTCCTGTTATGTATTTTAATATAGGAAAATACTTTAGCCACCTTCACCATCAGCTGAAGGAACTCACAAGGGCTTCTGAGCTCATCACATTAGTGATGTGGCCCTTTGCTTCAGATTGGTATCCATGTTACTCATTAAATCTGAAATGTCTTGAGCACTTGGCTCTTAGTACTGAATTAATGTAGATGAAAAGAATTTAATTTATGCCAAAATTTTTCAACTCACTGAGGTGTTTTGTTCCTAGCCAGCATTATCTAACATTATGTTCCAAAGCCTATGATACCAATTGGTCTTTTTAAAGCCCCTAGGACTTGAATTTAGGTAGAAATATTAAAATCTCTCCAGTTATTTTAAAAAGACAAAGATTTTGTATGATCTTATGTTAATACTGCAAAAATAAGAGCGCTTCATGTTTTGGCAGTATACTCATCTATTTCTTTATATGTCTAGGATTTTCCTTGTTCCAGTCCTATCATGAAAAATCAGATCTGCTTAAGCTTTTAGTCAACTTCTCATGTTTTATAAGAAGGACAATGGAATTTAAAAACATTACTACATTGTTACATTGACCAAATGCCTGACATTGACAGGGATCCTGGTTTTTTCCTCACAGGATCATTCTTGGGCATTTTCAGGTTACCCCTTTGCTCCCAGGAAATGGAGGAGGTGTGATGGACTGCAAGCATCCCCACATGGGCTGTCACCTACTGACCATCATCTGGAGGCACTGGCCAAAATCTGATACCACAGGGAAGACTTTTTGCTCCTACCAAACCCTGCAAGAACTGTGGAAGTGGAGCACTTGCAGTACCAGGCCATTTGGCAGGGTTGTTGCTGAGCAAGTCCTCTTCATGGCAAATCCCTGAATCCCTCCTCAGCTCATAGAGGGGAGCAGACACAGCACATCAACCAAAAGACTGACAGCCGTGATTCATGCTGAAGTGTTTCCTGCTGGGGCAGAAAAGCACTGAAAAAATGCAGGTGGCCTCTCCAGACAAAAAGGCTCTTTTTTCCCGTTTTTTTCTCTTTCCCCTCCCCACTTCTGACATGTCCTTCCTGTAGTGGGCACAGTTAGTCTTACCTCTCCTTGCTCATTAAGCTTGTTGGAGATGTGTGTCTAATTTGAGATGAAAATTCCTATAATAAGGCTGAGTACCCCAGAGAAGGTGCATTACCTACACTGCTGTTTGTAGAGAGCAGAAGCATCACAAAGGTAAGAAATCCTGGCTTTCTGGAAGGGTACTCTGCAGAATGCAGAGCCAGGATCACACAAAGGAAAGTTGGGCACAGGGCTCTGGTGTAATCCTTCTGAAAATCACTTGTGTTTGTAAGCAGGATTTAAGTCGCCTGCATCAGGGATCTCCAATCCATTCCCCACCAGCTGCAAGTGACTGCTTATCTCTGCATTTATTTGACCAGAAAGTGAAATAATGATACCTGACTTTCTCATAATTTCTCATTGTAATGTGTATAGCTTCATCTCCAAAATATGTCTACAAATGCGTCCAAATATGCCTTTCTCCACTAGATTTAAAATTTCTTGTGTATCCAGATTTTATTACCTGTAAAGGTATTTAGGCACAGGCATCAAGCCACCAGTCATGCTACTTGTGATACACTGAACCATCTGATCCTGTTAAGTTTCTCACTACAAAACCTTTTCTCTGATCCTCAAAGGTCTTAGAAAAAAAGCCTACATTTAGTATATACTCTGAATGTCTGTGGATGCTATTAGGAAATAGTGAAAAAATATTCAAAAAGTAAAAAGTTCCAGGAATTGGCGTTATCTAATTTTGCAAACTGTAATGGTGTATTTTTTTAAACATTTAAAGCTGAAGCCTTTCTTAGAGAGAACAAACTGTAGTTTGGTAACTGTCCTTAGAATGACAGTGATTAAAGAAAATTATTATAACATTACAACTAAAACCTTAAACAATGCATAGTGGAAAAAAAATCCTAGTAACAGTGAAACACAACCTCCCTCAAAGTACACCAGACAAATAATACAACACTGCTTTGATGAAGATGTATGTTATCTTAAAACAGGAACAAGGGACTTCCTGGCTGGTTCAACGTCTGCAGTGTAGTCACCTATACCTGAATTTGACAGCTTTGGTTCCCCTTGGGGCAGAAGGGGAAAAGTCACTTACAGGACGTGTGTCAAGCAGTCCAGTTTAGACGGGTCCTTTAGGACACATTAGTTACACCCTGGATGTAGCTAGATGACCAGTTCAGATGTAGAGAGCTGCATTTTCACATGTACATGTTCAGCCCCACCAATCCTATCCTGGTCTCTTTCTTCTCTACAACATGGATAGCTTGAACCACATAATTCCCTTCCTTTTCCTCCAAATCCTCACTACAGCGATCTTGCACACAATTTGTCCCTACATGATAGTAGTTCTGGCTCACAAAGATTTTTGTCTTTGTCTGTCTGTGCCCTTAAATGTATTAATGTGCATTCAGTGACTTGGCAGGAACAGAGATAGCTGCTTTCCTAAGCTGCAGGACTGCTTTGGGTCCTAGGGGGTGAATTGCCTTACCACTGTACAAATTCCTTTCTGCTTTACTTGTCAATCCAAATACTTTGGATTCAGCCCAGAGGATTCACATCGCAAAGATCATCTTCAACTTTTCTGCGTGATAGCTTACATGCAACACTTGTCAGAAGAGACAATTTTTGATGGAATGTGGCCTATCTTTCACTTCTTAGCATAAAAAAGTAGATGGCAACGACTATGCTTCAACTATGGCACTTCATGCCCTTGTAGGGACTGGCAAAGAACATGTGAATTTCTGCAGTTTCAGAAAGTGATCTTGCAAAAGCTCCTGTGGTTGTCGAATTTGCAAAGATTCTGTTCTTTGAAAGGAAGAAGCGTTTCCCTTCCCTAAGCTTTTGCTTGCCTGCAAAGGCATTAACCTTGGAAAGGCGTGGAAGTTGATCAGTATCAACTGCCCGTCTCAATCCCCACGGCCACCTTACCTTATCAGTGCTGCAGAACCTGTTCCCTCTGCTAAACCCAGCAGCACCTGCTAATTGTGGTTATTCCTGCAGGTACCAGAGTCCATGCAAATGACCTCTGCCTTCCTTTGAGATGGTGGCTGAAGCTTGATTTTCTCACAGTGATTTCTATTAGCTTGAAGCACACAACAGAAGCTGGCACACTGACCTTTAATGCAGGCTGGGGAGAAAAAATGCGTGACTCATCCACAGCTGGTTCATCATCTTGCACCTGACAAGGACAAGGTTCTTAATGCCTGTCTTCTTTGCTGCAGCATTGTACATATGTATGGCTGGACATCCATCACTTCACCACTTCTTGTCCTTACAGATACTTTTTATTTTTGCCTGCAAATATGTTTTGCTGTACTGATTTACACTTCTCAGACATCTCCTGGAAGTTTCTTCTCTGACAGAGTAATTGCCGTGTTCCTTCTCAACAAAGTATTGATCACAAGTTAGTTCACTCTAAAGCTGTTGTGACATTTTGATGATCAGTAAGTGCTATATCAGCTTCCTTCAAATTTCTGGAAATGCCAAGAACTGGAACATGCTGGCAAATCCAGGCAGCTCTCAGCACACTATCCCTTTAATAAACAGCCTGGAGGGACAGCTGTCAGGCACTGGATCTCCTGAAGCTTGTGAAATACCTATGGTTTTCCTTTCCTTCTTTGGAAAAGTTTCCACTGGCTCGTCATTCTTTAGGCCTTTATATTTACAATGAGAGTTGGCTGTTTATAATGAACTGCTCATTGGTTCTCCCCTAGATTCTCATTCAGTATCTAAATAAATAAGATGAACAATAAATAGCAAAAACAAACAGAATGAAAAATTGTCACAAAATGGTAGCATTCCTACCACCAGAAAAATCAGGACTAGAAATGTGACTCTATCAACTGACACAGAGACACAGTCCTCTAAGATTTTGCCAAGTATCAATTCTCCTCTGGTCCAGGAATGTTATATTATCTTATTAACGACCTCCTGAGAACGAGACCACAATTAGGATAATCTTTGCATACCCCATGTCTATAAAATAAATAGTAGCACTTCAACCACACTGTATTTGTTCTAGGAAAAATAAAAGTTTCTTTCATTGCTGGCGCCACAATGAAAATACACTTAGCAAATTGTTTTTTGCATGTTAATGAAGGAACCGTTCTATTTAGCAGTTCTAAACGTAGTAGTGGTCATAAATCTTCTGACTAGCCTTCCAAAGTGTCAGGGAATGAGTGTTTTATTTGGTCTTCTGTCTGTGGAATAGCAATATTTGTGATCTTCCAGTGGTGTGTAAGCCTATGTATCATTCCTTAATGAGGGAATATGAGAGGGTCACGCTGTGATCAAATCAGTCATGTCTTCTACTCTGCGGGTCAGGAAATTAATAATCTCTGATGACTTTCCTCTTCAGTCACTGCACCACAACTGAGCCTTAGTTTGTGTCTCACTGAAGCATCTCAGGGAATCCTTTCCTGGCCATTTTCTTTTCCTGAGAAATTGCCAAGCTTTTCTGAAGTGCCCCCACAAACACAAAGCAGAACAAACTCACTGCGCATCTGCTTTACCCAAGTGACTCTCCTCCTGGCAAACCTTTATGCTTGAAGCTGCTCAGGACCAGGACTTCCCATCCTCCCACCTCCTGGATTCAGCCTCTGCCAATCTTCTTCTCTAACTTGAGTCTGTACGTTTAATCTAATTAAATACTTTTTATTAATTAATCTCCAAAAGAGAGGTTTTATTTTTAGTCGAGATCATTGATCCCATGAGTTTACATCGACACAAATTTAGGAGGGTAGATTTGTGTTAGGTTGGGAGCAACAGGGATGGAGAGAAGGGAAAAAGGTATTGCTTGGGTTCACCCTCCACTGCCAAGACTACTGGTGCGTGAAACCAGATGCTCTCTAGTGAGCTACCCATTTCCATTTACTGTTTCTGATTTTCTCTCCTTGTACTTTTGTTGCAAAGTTTTTGCCCCATGTGTTTATGAGATGATCAAAGTTAGTCAGAGTTGCACAGCTCCAAACAATAAATGAAGCTTTATTGCCCTGAAGAAATGCTTTGATTCCAAAGAAGCTTCTATTCACTTCAGTTGAATGAAAAAAAAAATCCAATAAAATAACTTCTGCAATAGAAAAATTTTGCTTTACAAAGACCTATCAAATTCTTACAAAGGCAATTGTGAAAAATAATAAACAAATCATTGGGTTAAATTTAGAAAATTATCTGATGATTAAGCAATTAAGGATAAATTGCCCAAAGATTAAGCAAATTAAGTAAGTATAGTCTGTTCAAGATCTGTCTTTGAAAGTTATTTTGATGAAATCCACAAACAAAATGATTGTGTTTATTCTTCTGGCTTTCTAAAATCAGAACATTTCAAATAGTATTTATTCACTAAGGCAAAACAAAATGTGTACTTACGTCCTGTTGTCT
>WAAE01012642.1:0-10264 GCA_013400495.1 Nicator chloris | reverse complement strand
TTGATTATTTATTTCAGAGTTGCGCAAGCCTGGGTGTTCGGTGGTATTACACAAATCAAGCACCCCAACTATCAAAACTTTTTTTTATTTATACATTTTAGCAAACAAATGAATTAGTGTTGATTGGCTACAAGTTACATAGTTCTCTTATTAATTAGTATTGCATCTTCTATNTATTAATTAGTATTGCATCTTCTATTTGTTAATGATTCTGTTATTTTTCATGCTAATTAGTCCACATGCTCAGTCTTTCTCTTCTTTTGAGACGGTGGGTTTCTTGGGTTGGTGGTCGTGATCTACCCCTACCAGAATTACCTTTTACCCAGTTGGAACTGATTTCAGCACAGTTGCTGAGTTGACTTTATTAGTTTCTTCCTTATCTTGCAAGTTCTACCAGATGTCCCATAAATTCTGCATTCTTTGTATCCACTATCAGTGAGCATCCTTTTTTCCCAAGCTATGGTAACCTCTCCCTCCTCAGATCTGCGATCATTGAAGCATGTCAAACCCTAAACTTTAATTTGTTTTTCAAACACCTGGACATCACTTAGCGTTTGTTGGCTGCTCTCTGTTTCATGGATTAAATCTCCCTTCTTGTTGATTAGGCTTGAAGGTTACAAAGATCAAACATCAAAAAACATCCTTTCTTAACAAAGTTTTTACATATTCCACATTTTACAACACTACTTTTATGGAGCTATTTAATGTCTTCTAGAGAGTAAAGACAAATTCCACTCAAAGTGAGATAACAGCACTTAATTTATTGCAATTATTAATGAAATAACAAGGATGTTGCACTCTGGTTCTAGAAAAGCATTATGCCTGTGGTTTGCTATAATAAAGGCAGGGTATTCACAAAGTGAGCCTCATAACATCAGTAGAAGATAACTGTTGTCTATCCAGTTACACTTCAGCATGCAGAATTTTCAATTTCACCTTTTTAATTGACTAAAACAAGAGTCTTAACTCAGGAATGGGAAGGGAAACTTAATACACATCTTGTGTGGATTTTTTTTTCTTTTTTTTTCTTTTGGCCATATGAAAGTAGAAGTGTCCTGGTTCCAGCTGGGATAGAATTTATTTCTGTCTCAGTAGCTGGTACAGTGCTGCGTTTTGGATTCAGTATGAGAATAATGTTGATAACACACTGATGTTTTGGTTGTTGCTAAGTGGTGCTTACTCTGAATCAAGGGCTTTTCAGTGTCTCAGGCTCTGCCAGTGGGCGGGTGCACAAGAAGCTGGGAGAGAGCATGGCCAAGACAGCTGATCTGAACTGGCCAAAGGGATATTCCATTCCATAGAATGTCATGTTCAGTATATAAACTGGGGGAGTTACCTGGAGGGGCTGATCACAGTTTGGGAACAGGCTGGGTATCAGTCTGCAGGTGGAGAGCAATTATATTGTGCATCACCTGTTTTTTTTTCGGTTTTATCTCTCTCCCCCCTCTATTACTATTATTATATTTTACTTTGTTTTGGTTATTAAACTGTTCTTATATCAATCCATAAGTTTTAGGTTTTTTTCTTGATTCTCCTTTCCATCCCACCAGGGTGGAAGTGGAAGTAAGTGAGTGGTACTTAGTTGCCACTTGGGGTTAAACAAGAATCATAGAATTATAGAATCATACAATGAGTTGGAAGGCACCCATAAGGATCATCAAGTCCAACTCCTGGCCCTGCTCAGGACACCCCAATACTTTTTTTTCTTTCTTCCCCTATGCATGAAAAACATGAAAGGTGAATGTATCATCTTCAGGGTTTAATGTTCAGAAATATAAGTAATGTTATTTCTAGTTTATAGCAAAACTGGAGATCTTGGTTGTAAGTTTTAATGTAATTATACCACCTGGGACCTTGTCTAAACTCAGAATTGTCTCATTTTAACTTAAGGTATGACTTTAAACTGAATTTAGCTAAACTGGTTCAAAACCTTTTACTGATATTCTCAATTAGATTAAATTTGGCTTGAGCCAATATTTTGATCTTGATGCAACATATTCGCTGGTCACTGTAAGTTCATTTTCAGTTGTGTGTGTCGTGTTTTTTTTTCATTTATTTTGGTTTTTGGGGTTATTTTGCAAATTTAAGTGACTACATTTGATGAAATCAATTACCTCTGGGAAAAAAATCACAAACTGGAGATGTCTATTCAGAGCTGGGAATTAAGGTGAAATGAAAACTGGTAAGATGTTTGACTTGAAGTAAATCAGATCTATTAGACTGAAGGCAGAATTTTCTTCTTTTCAGATATGTATTAACAAGAAACAAACAATTTTTAAAATTACAATATTTGGAATTATTAGGAATATAAAGTATTTTAAATTATTTGGAAGAATGCTCAGAATTTGACTTTTAATAAATATTTATAGCACCTGGTAAAGTTCACATTAGTGGTCTGACCTGGCTACTGAAGTCTAGAAACTTCACTGGAAGGAGAGCTGTGCAAGATTTCTATCTTTTTACCATCAACCCAAACCCCCAGATCGCTTTCTGCAGGACTGCTCTCCCACGTCTCGTCCCATAATTTGTATGTGTAACCAGGATTACTCCATCCCCATCTATCATAATGATTATAGAAAGAGGAAATGAAAGCACAGGAGGAAGGAAGTGGGAAAAAAAACCCAACAAAACAAGAGTAAAGAAATTAAAAATTAAAAGAAGTTCAAAATAAAAAAAGCCTATGGAAGAGTAAGAACTCAAAATGCTTTGCTGGATTATTTTCATTTTCTATGCATTGTATCTAAGATGTATTTGGAACTATCTCAATTTGAACACACAAACATTGACATGTTTCAGGGTATTTTCTACCTTGACACTTTCAATATAGGCAAATAAACTCCTTTTTTCATTTATCTGTACCAAAATTAAGATTATGAAACTACCATTAAACCTTCCTTTTTGCTTACTTAAGGGGTTTTTATGAATTTGTATACTTTGTCCCTTGGGTATTCTCAGTAAATAACACAGATTATTAATTCTCTCATCTGACTTGTAAACATGACAATTTGTAAATCTTCAGTAAGTTAAAGCAGGTAGCATTTGTGCTACTTCAGTACAAACTGTATTCAAAGTAATAATACCATACAGCAGTGTAAAATTATATAGTCAGCATAAGATAGCATATAAACTAAGAGCCATGGATGAGGAACATCTGTTTGTCCTTTGATTTCTGTTTGAAATCACTACTTGATTGCAGTGCAAAATTTTATTTCATAATGGCCCTCAATCTGCTAGTTAATAGGACAATACATCACTAGCATGTATCAAAGTGCTCTCCTGGATCAGAATTCAGCACTTTGTAGGGTCAAATTATAATGTCTGAAAAAGGAAACAGCATGACTAAGGAAAGGCTTAGTGGTTAAATATGCCTGAAATATTTTTTACTGTAACAAATTGAAGCTCTAGGACAGGCAAAATTTGGGATAGGCTTCAGCCATTTTGCACTTTAAAACTTTTTCACAGGTTTTTAATTGGTTTAGTAAAAAATTATTGAACCAATTTAAATAGTTTATATGAAATTATCCCAGTAGTAGACCAAGCCAACAAAGGATAAGGAAGAAAGGACATTTGACTCTAGAATTCAAAGCCATCCATATATTTGATACTAAAACAGGGATATGAATGTGGAATTTACTGTCTGATGGACAGGAAAATCACTAATGTTTTGGGAAAGGACCTAATTTGGTGATACTAAATTTAAGTATGGGTTAAGAGGGGTGGTGGTGGTGTGGTATGGGGGTTTTTTTGTGTCTTTTTTTTGGTCTGAGTTTGAGGAAAATCTAATTCCCAGCTATGGAATGTTTCCATAGTACTTATAGTTTTAAAGTAGTAAAAGATTGTTATTTGAGATATTAAGTTTTACCTTTAAGTTGGTGCTAAACAAGTAACCTAGAAGCAAAAGGCAATTTTATAATCTCTCTTTACATAGGTTCATAAGCTGTATGTAATTTTCTCCCTCTTTTTATCATGTAAGTCTACAGGTCATGATAAGGCTTTGTTACTTCATACAATATCATTGTGCGTTATGCTATATGCAAGTAATAGTGCAATTATATGTAGGAGATCAACACTTTAATATTCTAAAACTCATAATAACATTTTTAATGCATTTATTTGGATCTTCAGAGTACTGAAGTCACCTGACTATATCGAAAATAAATTTAAAACTTCCATATGGCAATTTAAGGAACTATTTGTCACTGTCTCTTTTTCAGATTTTAAATCTTTAAACAACCTCCCCTAGCGCGCAAGCGCACCGAAAGCGGACTCACGCCCGGGGAAACAGCTCCCCCTTTGTAGTAACTTCCTCGATTCGGGGCGTCATCAGTGCGCGCCGCAGGTCAGTTGGGTTGCTCCTGTCCTCTGCTTTGAGACTGAGATCGTGGTGTGGAAGACTCGCCTGGAACCTTACGGGTGGAGCGAGTCGGACCCTACCTGCCATGTCGGAGAGTACGGAGAGCTCCGCGGGGGCCCACAGCTCCTCTGACTCCTCCGCTCAGGGCTTCGCTGCTGCTCAGCCGCGAATCATCAAAATCACAGTGAAGACTCCCAAGGAGAAGGAAGAGTTCGCTGTGCCCGAGACCAGTAGCATCCAGCAGGTGAGGGGTTGGGGGCGGTGGGTGGAGAGCACAGCCAGGGGAAAGAGCCTTGGTCTGTGGTTTCCGCCTTCCACGCTGGAGGGTGAGGGCCCTTCGCGATGACAAAGCAGCTTCTGCTTATCCGACCTGTTCTCGGTGCTGTTGGGTGATTATCGGGGTTGGCTGGCCTTGTGGAGGGCCGCTGATAACAGGCTTTTGGGAGTGGTGAAGAAACCTTCTGCGTCGTCTCCTCCATGGCTCCTCCCTGTTGTAATGCTGAGAGCCAGCCCGGGAGGTGGACATAGCTCGTTTCGTAATTCTGAGTTGCCCTGTTGAGTTGACAAAGTCTGGCAATAGGAGGCTCGCTGGCTAACTAGTACAACTGTAGATAACATGCAGTCACCTACGTGGCGGTGTTATAGTGCCAATAACGATCTTGATCTAAAATTGGCTTTAGAAACAGTGAGTAAGCTATGGCAATGATCTCTTGACTTTAGAAAAGCCACATCTTTAGACTGTACAAAACTTCCACTACAAATAAAGCACAGCTTCTGCCATGCTTCAGTGTAATACTGTCTGTTAACTCTTAATTGTCAAGGTCTTTGTTCTAAATTTTTATGAACGTTAGTATCTCGTGCCTTTGTTTCAAGACAAAAAGTGGCACCTACTGAATCATTGACACTATTTCCTGCAGCACCTCAGGCTTTTGGAGGCCTTCTATTGGACTATTTACTAGGACCTAATTTGTTTAGACTGGGAGGCTACAAATCGTAGGAAAGATGTGGTTAAAGCATAAGGCAGATATCGATAAAGTCAGTTTCCCCTATTTGTGAAGGATGTAGATATTGCTATGCTAAAATACTTGAAAAGATGAAGATCCCTGAAGGATATTCAGAGCTTACTTCATTTTCTATACAATTTCTCTTAAACTCAGTGTATGCAGCTTGACATGTTGGATTTTTTTTGTGCAGCTGGTAACTGCAAACCTCACAAAAAAAATTGATTACATATGTAAGAGTGCAATTGATGTATTGAAATTGAGCTTTAAATCTTTACTTGCTGATGAGGCAGAAGACATTTGTTTTCAGGAGGGAAATGCAAAATGTGAGTTAAAAAGCTGAGTGATCTTCTAGCCAGTGTGCCACCTAATTTTAAAATTCTTTGTAGTTCCATTTTGTTTTTTTATATAATATGCTGGTTCTGATTTAAGGATCACATTTTACCTGAAAACCAGTTTGATTGCAATAATATTGGGGACTTCAGGAATTATAAGTAAATTCATTTAACATCCAAATTCCTAATATATCTAACTTTACAGCATAATTTCAAATGTGAATCCCAATGGGAGTATCAGGTTTTCCTAGTAGATGGTAGTCTTAAAAACTGAAATAGTTATACAAGCTAACAAACCCATAAATTTTTATTGAAAAAAACTAATTTTAAAAAAGTGATTAATAGAACATATTGCTTTAAAATGTCTTCATTGTCTATAGATATATTTAAGTATTGTCTTGGTATCCCTCTGAGCTGATATTAACAGATTAGATATGCAGTTGAATCTTCCTGTGAAGTAAGACTGCTGCTGCCCCTGTGGGTCTGCCATTTGCTTTGATTTCTGGACAGAGTTACAGCTAGCACAAAAAAAATATGCAAGACTGTAGTGTGACTAGTATTGACTGTTTTGCTTAAACAGTCAAAATAAATTGCTGTTATTAATAAGCATTATGTAGCATAATAACAACAGATGTAATGTTTCTAGAGCCAGCCCTGAAAATAGATTAGCCTCTAATAAACAAATTGAGCATCTGTTCAAATGCATATGGGATCAGCAAGTGGGTTATTCTGTTGGCATAGGCAAGCCAGCAATGTCTGCCATATTGGGGGGGAGGAAATGTCTAAATTCACACAACCTAATAGCTTTTAGTTTGCTGTGCATTCCTATAACTAATATTATGACTTAGTGACTTGGTTTTGCTTACAGTCACGTCAGAATAAAGCCAAAAACCCCCTCTAAGACTTTTAGATAAATATTTTAGTTTATCTGGCCTAAATTTAGGGCTACACAAAGTGTATTTTATGTTGCTCCACTGATGTAAGTCAGGTTTGCAACAGTTCAAATTTGAGGAAGATTTTCCTATGTTAGAAGACTTCAGTAACATAGAGTTTGTTATTGCTGATTCTATGTCCATGACTGTGGGTTCTATCCATCCTAGATGTCTTCCAGGACAGGAGGGCTAGTGTGCTGTTGGCTGGTTGCTGCATCAAGAGCTCATGACTGGTGTATCTGGAGCAGTCCATCCTCATTGTCCATGGTAGTTATGGCACACAGTGGCAGTGCCATTCAGCAACCAATATTATACAATTCAACATTACAGGCTGTTCTCACCCAAAAATCAAATCCTCTTGAGTTACACAATGTGTTTCCCCGTCCCTCTGCATTACCCACCAAGTGCACACAGATCCTTGAGCAAAAACAATCCCACAGGTGGGTTTGCCTTTGTTTGAGGCAGGACTGATCCAAACTGTCTTCCCTAACACATTTCTCATATGCACTACAGAGACTTTATCCCCTTCTATGGCACATGAAGGTTTTGATTGGGCAGGGCCAGGTCAATTGGTGAAGCCTCTAGTGTTAACTAACCAAGTGGCCTTCACTAAATGTAGATCCCAATGTTTGAAGGTCCCACTGACCATTGCTTTCAATGTGATTTTTAATAGTCCATTGTACCATTTAATTTTCCCAGAGGCTGGTGCATGATAGGGAATATGATACACCCACTCAATCCCAAGCTCTCTGGCCCAGGTGTCTATGAGGCCATTTTTGAAATGAGTCCTGTTGTGTGACTCAATTCTTTCAGGGGTGCCATGTCACCACAGGACTTGCTTTTCAAGGCCCAAGATGGTGTTCCAGGCAGTGGCATGAGGTGCATCTCCAGCCATCCAGTGGTTGTTTCCACCATTGTCAGCACGCAACGCTTGCCTTGGTGGGTTTGTGGCAGTGTGATGTAATTGATCTTCCAGGCCTCTCCATATTTATATTTTGACCATCATCCCCTATACCACAGGCTTTACCTGCTTGGCCTGTGTCCTAGGGTGACTTTATGATGCTTGTATCCCCAATCGTCTGTTCTGTTTCTGCTGGATATTAAGTTCTGCACCTTTAAGACTGGTTGCGAGAGCGAAGGGGGGGGGAGAAGTGCGCAGTTTGTTTTCAGAAATCTTTTCCCGAACCAGGGGAGGGGTCGCTTGAATCAGCTTTCTAGAGGGACCCCTTTGGAAGTTTCCTCCCAAATTTGCCCTAAACCAGGACAACCTGCTTGACAGCAGCATGTTTCACAGCTATGGATAATCTGGGACATGGTGTCCATGGTAAAGTCCACCCCTCAATCACAAGCCCATCTGTTTGTTGCATCTCTTCCCTGATGACCTGAGGTATCATGGGCCCACTGAGCCAGAAATAATTCACCCTTATGTTGCCAGTCCAGATCCACCTGAGAGACTTTAATCTTGGCAGCTTGATCCAATTGTCCATTGCTGTGATGTTCTTCAGTAGCCCCACTCTTGGGTATGTGCATCTACATGATGTCCTTTTATAGCCAACTTCTCTACCTGGGCAGTGATGTCTTGCCACAATTCAGCAGCCCAGATGGATTTCCCTCTGTGCTGCCAATTGGTCTTTTTCTGTCAGTTCAGCCACCCCCACAGAGCATTTGCCACCATCCACAAGTCAGTGTAGAGGTAGAGTGCTGACCATTTCTCTCGTTCAGCGATATCTAAAGCCAGCTGGATGGCTTTCAGCTCTGTAGCATGACTTGATCTGCCTTGTCCTTGAATAAACTTCTGCAACTCACTGCGTAGGACTCCATACAGCAACTTTCCATTTTCGATGTATCCCTACAATATGGCAGGAATTGTCAGTGAAGAGAGCGTATCACTTTTTCTGGTAGCTGATTATATGGTGGGGCCTCCTCAGCACATTACTTTCTCCTCTGATGATGATGGTAGTCCAAAACTTTTGCCTTCAAGCCAGTTCATGATGAATTCCAAGATCCCTGGGCAGTTGGGGTTTCCTATTCGAGCTCGCTGTATGATCAGAGCAATCCACTTGCTTCACATAGCATCAGTGGCATGATGTGCAGAAGGGACCTTTCCCTTTGAACATCCAGCCCAGCACTGGCAGTCAGGATGCCAGGAGGAGCTGTGCTTCCATGCCAATCAATTCTGAAGCAGCTCAAACCCCTTTATAAGGTGCCAGTATATCTTTCTCAATTGGGGTGCAACAGGCCTCGGATCCTTTGTATTCCTGACTCCAGAACCCCAGGGGTCATCCTTGAGTCTCCCCAGGTACTTTTTGCCAGATGGTCCAGGAAGGACCATTCTCCCAAGCTGTGATGTAGAGCACATTTTTCACATCTTGTTCTGTCCTGACAGGCCCAAGGGCTACTGCATGAACAATCTCCTGTTTAATTTGTTCAAAAGCTTGTTGTTGTTCAGGATCCCACTTGAAATCATTCTTCTTCCGTGTCACATGATAGAGAGGGCTTACCATCTGACTGTAGTGTGGGATATACATCCTCCAAAAACCCACAGTGCCTAGGAAAGCCTGTGTTTCCTTCTTGCTGGGTGGTGGGGACATAGCTGCTATTTTGTTGACCACATCCATTGGGATCTGATGGCATCCATCTTGCCATTTTACTCCTAAAACTTGAATTTCCTGGGCAGGTCCCTTAACCTTACATTGTTTTATGGCAAAACTGGCCTTCAGGAGGATCCAGATTATCTTCTCTCCTTTCTCAAAAACTTTCTCTGCTGTGTTGCTCCACACAATGATGTCGTCACTGTACTGCAAGTGTTCTGAAACCCCACCCTTTTCCAGTGCAGTCTGGATCAGTCCATGGCAAACAGAGGAGCTGTGTTTCCACCCCTAGGGCAGTTGGCTCCAGCTGTACCAGACACCCCTCCAGGTGAAAGCAAACTGTGGCTTGCACTCTGCTGCTACAGGAATGAAGAAAAAATGCACTAGCAATGATGATGGTGGCACCACTTTGCTGCTTTGGACTCCAGTTTGTACTGAAGTTCCAGCATGATTGGCACAGCAGCACTCAGTGATGGTGTGACTTGGTTCAGGCCACAATAATCCACTGTCAGTCTTCATTCTCCCTTGGACTTATGCACTGGACATATGGGGCTATTAAAGGGTAAGCAAGTCTTGCTGACCACTTTCTGGCTCTCCAGTTCACGAATTATCTCATGGATGGGGGTCATGGAGTCCTGATTGGTGCAGTATTGTCGACAGTGCACAGTTGTGGTAGCGATCAGTACCTGTTGTTCTTTGACCCACAGCAGAAGGGCCCTCTGAGAGACCAGCTAAGGTGTTCAGCTGTCTGATTCCCTGTCTCCGCAGCAGATATCCCAAAAGCCCAACAATGCCCTTTTAGATCCTTGAAATACCCTCTCCTGATGTAATCTATGACAAGGATGCCCAGGGCCTCTGGGCCAGTCACAATGGAGTGTTTTGCCAGTTGTTCCCAGTCAGGCTCACTTCAGCTTCCAGTACAGTCAGCTGTTGGGATCCCCATACCCCAGAAACAGAGATGGATTCTGCCCCACTATAGCTTGATGGCATCAGGGTACGTTGTGCAACGGTGTCAACTAAAGCCTTATACCAAGGGTCCTCAAACTACAGC
>WAAE01012641.1:23538-37357 GCA_013400495.1 Nicator chloris | reverse complement strand
TTTTTTTTTCCTATTCTTAGAAATCTTCATTTGTTTCCATTTTTGATTTATATATCTAATATTTTTTTCATGTCATTGAAGAATTTCTGGTCCTGTATTGTTTTCTTAATAGGCTTCCTATCTTAGCTGTGGAATTTTATATTCTGCCATTATGGTATAATCTCAGTTTTTCCATTACTGCCAGATCCCTCACATTTCTTCATACATTAGACTCACTCTCTCTCTCTGAAGCACCTTGTCTCTTAGTTTCCTGAGTTGCCCATGTTGGATTTTCTGAATTGTATTATCTTTACTCTTCTTCTTTCCTTCTACCATCAATTCCTTAGAGAATTAATCAGTATTCACCTTTAAGTACTTTTTATTCAACTCACGTTATACCTGTAGTTTCTGAGTCAGTGTTTCTGTACGAGTTAGAACAAATTCTAAAATAGCATTTTCCCTACCAGCTTTACAAAGCAAAAGGAAGTTTTAATAGAATACGGTTGTGACCAAGAAATCTGAAATTGTGAGTGCTGTCTTTTACTGCAGTACATTTGTTCCCTGTTCATTAGTATCTGGCTGAGCCTAAACTTTCAGCTGAGAGATGAGAGAACAGCCAAGAACTGATACTCCTTCCCTTATTACCCTGTGTGTTATGACGTCTTCTGATCAGACCATGGCAGTACACGGTGAATTGTCAATATCCCCATGGGAAAACAGCAGGAAAACTGTCAGGCATTTGGGTAGGACTCTTACACCTATATGTAAGCCCAGATTTTGTCCCTGGAAAGGAATCAGTGCAGTACTTTTTCCTCATAAGAAATCTTCTGACAGCCAAGACACTTTGTGTTCTATTCTGGCAAACATGAGCTGTTAGATTTCTTAGATTGGAATTCAAGTAAACTTTTCTCCATTGATTTTTCTGTAACAATTGCCAAACAGTGCATATTAGCAAAAAGGTAAAGTTTCAGCATTAGTCTGACTCTATTCTATTTTGGATTTAAAACTGGATGACACTTTTTCAGTTTCTATTTATATTCACCAGAGATTTGGTGAAAGAAGGTCAGATTACCACACGATAAAACTTATGCTTTCCATATGGTGGCAAAATCTGATTAGAGAAGCTCAAAAGATTTGACATCAATGAACCACAAATGGTAATATAAACCCTTTTTTGGATCTGCCTCTTCACCCATCTCTAAAGCATAAGCATAGTTCTTATGTGAACAGCGTAGTTTGCTGTTGCATATCCTAATGTTATGTTCCAAAAGAATAATTTTGCAAATTCATATGATGATTTCAGTAAGTCAGCTCAGATTTGTACTTTGAGACAGACTGCCTTAGAATGAACACACAGTTATTATCTCTCATACATCTGTGGTAAAGTTTAAAAAAATTACAGATGTAAGTGGAATGAACAGGGAATCAATTGCAAGCCACAGAAATTATTTAATTGTCTGAGTCTAATTATATTAATTACGGACAAATGCAAAATTCAAAAAGTGCTATTTTCAATAATTAAATGAATTTTCTTTTTTTAAAAAAAACAGTTAAAATAGTTAAGCATATATACTTTTTAAGAAGTTCGTTATGAAGTCAGAACTCAAAACACAATTGTCATTCGGTGACTATTGCAAATTTTTACTTGTTTCTTCACTATTTATACATACATAAATTTATTTAATGTAACCAAATTTATTAAAAGGAGCTATTTTCAACTTGCTATAAACACAACTATGTGTCCTCTTGTACCCCATTTAGGTCCATCAGTTTATACATTTTTGTGAATTTATTAGTATAGGCCTTAGTTTAAGATAGCAAATAAAAGATTATTGACTCCAGATCTTTACTTCTTATAAGACATGTCCAAAAGAAAAGCCTTTGAGAAAGACAGAACTTTTTTTTTTCTTATGACAGAACATAGAAAGAATAGACTCATGCACATATCCTCACAAATGTGTTCTTGTACTTTTATGTTAATTTCAACTAATGTTACAGAAAGCTTGTGCACTTTTACTGTAAAGAGAAAATTATTATCAAAGTGCTCTTAATCTACAAAGTAATATGTATGTAAGTGTATGTATGTGGATGTAAGATTAACATAAAATGGTTTGTGAATCTTGCTTATCTATTTGTCTTACATATCAGACTAGACAAATAACATTGTACTTATTTGCTTGTAACACACAAGCAGTCTGTGATTTTAGATTTTCCAGACTCTGAAAAATATGGCAGATTTCTTTCATCAAGTCAACAACTTATTTTAAAAAATAACAAGGAAAAAAATAAAAACAACACAGAAAGCAAAGAAAAAAATTGAAATCTGTAAGAAATGTCGAAGAATTGTAAGCACTGAAGACCTCCAGTTTCCAGAGAGATCAAGTCTCTCTTTTATGGTTGAAATAGGCCTAAAAATTCAATCTCTCTTTTGCTGTAAAAGGGCTTGAATCAAGCACAAAGACAGCTGTACTGGTTAATGTAAGACATCATATATTCTGTATCAAAACCAGAACCTTTACAGCTTACAAATTTGACAGTAATCAGCATGTCTATTTTCTTGTGATTAACAGCATGAAGATTCAGCTTTAAATATGGATCAGCTGTATATTCCACGGTGCAGATCACTTTGTGCAAATCTCCTGCCCACATGTAGCCTGTGTACATACATACATATTCTGGATCACAGCTGCTTTATAGCCCCTCTGCTGAGAAACAAAAAGCCAATTACACAGCCAAAAACTGCAACATTTTTAAACATATTATACAGTAGCTTTAAAACGTTGCAGTTTACCACTGAAACCTACTTAAATATATATGTATTTCTATTATACTAATTTGGGTTTCCTTGAATGCAGAACCGTGTATCTGAACTTACATATTAATGTATATTACATCATATTCTGCATAGTTTACCTGACAAACTCAGTACATCTCCTTCCAAAATAAGGTGTGGATTACAAATTCTAACCCAAGTAGAGATATTATACACTATTACAAGAGGCAGCAAAATCAACTAGCAGTTATGCTATGGATAATTTAGGTCAGATGATTTTGCAAAGCTTAATTATATCACCTAATAAAATTTAAAAGTTTTCTTTATCCAGAGTGGAGTTAACTCTAAAAAACAGGGAGAAAAAAAAATATATATAGAGAAACAATTAAACTGGGATAGTCTGTGTGCTTCAAAACTGTTCAATTCTTATAAATTTTTACCTCTACAAAGTATAAAATATTGAAATAATGAAAAATGTTGTGTGCCTTTATTGCTTTCTGTTCTCCTTCTAGTATAACTTAGCTGATGGAAATCCCCCAAAACCTCAACTAAAAGCAAACAACATTTGTCATATAAAAATATACATATATTGTGTATATATAATTGTACATTTTTTCATATTTATGTGTTTATGTGTGTGTATGAATACATACACTTAAAAGTAACCTGCTAGGGAATATTTCTAAGGAAACAGAGTTTGGTTAAGACAGGCCTAGACATGCTGACCCAGATTTTCTTTCTGTGCAAATACCTTCATGACAGATAAAATGCATAAAAGAAAATAAACAAAAAGCTAAAAATATTTACATTTGCTTTGGCTATACTTTTTTTTAAAGTAAGATTTTCCCAGGAACCTAGGTCAGCACTACAATGGGACTCCAAGAAGAGCAAGTAATTAACATGGTTATCTTGCTCTGTCTGAGGTGTTATTATGGTGCTGTCATTTAAATTTGTGTCATGGTTTTATGTTTTTCTCACTCTGATCCCACCACTAAGACAGCAGGCCAGGAGTACACAAGAAAGGGGACAGAGCCAGAGCAGCAGCCCCCAGCTGGACAGAGGGATAACCCTCAGCATATGAAGGTGTGCTGAGAAATAAAAGCTCAGGTAAAAGTGGAGGGAGGGAGGATGTTAGTGGTTACAGTGTTTGTCTTCCCAAGAACTTCTTTATGTACTGAAGCCAAGCATTGCAGCAAGTGGCTAAACTTCTGTCTGCCAACGGGAAGTAGCAAATTAATTCCTTATTTTGTCTTGCTTATGTGAGAAATCTTTCTTCACCTACTAAACTGCCTCAGTCTTGGCCCATGGGTTTTCAGCTTTTGCTCTTCTGTTCCTCTCTTCCATCCCTCTGGGGGCAGCGGCCTGAGCAAGTCACCAGGTGAGTGCTTAGCTGTTGGTTGGGCTCAGCCACCCACACAGATAGTGGGGTTACCTAGGGAGAGAGAATGAAAACATTTCTGAAATTATCTTCTCCAGGAATTACATGCCTCACAACACAATTCATCAACAAATTGAAAATCACTAAGAAGATGTCTAAGCAATTAATTTGTAATAGTATTTCATAAAACTCATAATGCATGGTTGTAATGAATTTGTGGGAAGTTTTTTCTTGGAGAGGAGACTGCTGAAATAGCTACAAGGAGAGGATTCATTTTAGTCTCAGTTTTAACACTCTTAACATACATCCTACACTGAGCAATAGTTCTGGAAACACAGACAACATGTCATTAAAAGATTTTTGGTTAAGGAAAAGGTGCACATCCCCAGAGAACAAATTCTGCCATGTGAGACACATGTCACAGCACCCATGTATTTCTATGCATTGCTGCTTTTTCTCCAGCAGCTCTCCAGATTACTAATGCAGATTCATGCTCAAGAAGAAAATGGGGAAGTCAAATTCTACCATTGTTAATCATTGAAAATCTGTTTTGATGTTTTTTTCTTACTAGAATGAAGATGGAAGAGAGCATAAACAACATTCAATTACATCCAAAATACATTAACACATGGTAATTCTTAAAAGAATAAAAGGAATTGAAAACATCTTTGTGTAGCAACATTCTGCAACTCAGCCATATGGCAGATTGATAGTGTTCTCATTCCTTGTACTTAAGCAGTTCACAGACATAAACCCATTATTTCTGGAAAAGTGTTTGGACAGGTCTCTGTTGTACAGACTTTGGCTATCTCCTGTGTGCTGTCTCAAACTGACAACATTCTGAGGGACAATATTCAATGAATTCTCCTGTTGTGCTTCACTCTTCCAATCTTAGGAAAAACGTTTCCAGCATGGCTATAGAAAGATTACTCTATAGAAAGGACATGAGATTGTGAAATTATATATTTTGAAAATCTTAATTTCTGTAGATCAAATCTCTTAATTTTTAAATTCAACACCTTGCATTCACATGTAAAAATGCATACTAGGAATTTTGTTGGTTTTTTGGTTTTTTTTAATCATCCAAGATTAAAAATGAGGTGTTAGAGATTTGAAGCTATTTAAGAAATGTTTGAGTTAAAACGATTTGGTTTTCAAATTAAATTTGACAGGTAATTATTTTCTAAGAATGATAGTCACTATAATTACTTTTATTATTTTGGAAAAAGAAAAAAAAAAACAACAAAACAAAACCCCCTGGAACATAATGAGCTAGTTCCTTTTAAAGAAGACACTGAATATGAATTGAGTGCTATAATCACCAAACCACCCGGGGAAAGATTTACATTTGAATTTGCTTAAGGAAAGTAGGTGGCTTTGCAGCAGTTGTGACTACGGACCAATGTGTCAACATTACCGTTGAGATACTTTACTAATCAGCATTTCACATCAATGTATTGTCTCAACAGTTAATAGTTTAATAGGTAATTTATTCTCAAGAGTAAGAAAGCATGACTCCATATATTATACTTATTTCTGTTATCATCATTGACAAAAATTAATTTGATTGCACAACTCAAATATACTATTGCAGAACATCTTTAAATCTGGCTGTGTCAAGCAAACCCATGGCAGGAATTAGATATATATACATGAAATAAACATTTTCTTATGGTGCTGGAGAAGGATCTGAAACATTTCAAGGACGTGTAAAATAATGGCTGCAATAAACTCTACCACCGAGTCTTCAATGCACAGAATAAACCCTATGTATCAAGAAATTGATGTAAAAAGACCATAAATGCCACAAAGGGCTATTAAATCCTCAGGGTGAAAATCACTGACAGTATATACTATGAAAGTCCAAGAGAGAGCTTTTTACAGTATACTCTGTAAAACCAAAATTCTGCAGCTCTTACTGTGACAGAATGAATATTGCCCTCTAAATGTGTATTTTAAAACACATTTTGGCCAAGAATTTAGAATTTTTTTAACATACATTCAGATTAATAAACAGGATCTAGTAAAGTGTTTTATTTAAATATACTAGTAAAGCACATTATTTAAATACTGACAAATTTGTGAATATTTTGATTTTTTTTCAAAAAATGGAATATTACAGTATAATAATGTTCACAATTACAAGTACATAATATATATTTATTATGAATTATATTCAATATAATTATAAAACATATAGTTATCAATATTTTCTATAATCATAAATAATTGTGGATGTGCTTAAATATAAGCAAAGATTTTACATAAATAATTTTTACTTACTTACACCTCAGTATTCCATAGGAAGTTTTCCTTGTATGGAAGTATATTCCTTTAGCTACATTTTTCATGATTTACAATTTACTGTCTTCTTATTTAAGCAATTCTTTAGTCCTCTGATGTCGGAGTTCAGGGCACTCCTCTGACTGCCCTGGAGGGTTTGAGATCCTGGCAGGGGGTCAGAGACCCCCATGCACAGACCCCTGAGAGACAGCAGGGGGTCAGAGACCCCCCCTGCACAGAGCCCCAGAGAGACACTGTCCTGGATCTCAGTCCATGGAAAAGCTTTCAGCTTGTGAAATGAATTACAAGTCACGAGAATGTAAGAAAAATATTAGTAATAGTAGTAGTTAAGTAATCACGGGGTGCAAATGTAGAATATTAGGATTTTTAGAAAGGGGTCAAAAGAAAAATATGGTGGACTTGGGTGTGGTTCTTGTTCTTTTTGTTCTTCTTCTTGGTATCCATTTTTCTGCTGTGGTGGCTCACAGGGATTGGTGTAGAATAGAGGTGACATGTCTAACATTAGCAGTAGGTATTGGTGATTTATGGTAAATAAAAGATACGTAGAAAGTAGTATAAAAGTTCTGCCCACCTGTCGTGGGCAGGGGAGTTGCTTCATGCCCCTGCAGAAAGATCTTCATAGGGCACAGAAAGAATTTGTAGATAAGAAATAATAAACAACCACGAAAAACCTGGAATGATGGCTTTCGACTCTTCTTTTGCTTCACCACGGGGCATTCAGGGAAAAAAGACTCTCATCTGTCATATCTTGGGAAACTAAAACCCGAGATTCTAGGATCACTTTTCCTCATTCAAAATATAGAAGCAAAAGTTAGAGCAGGACCAAATCCTTCCTTTTAAAGCTACTTTGTCTCATTGCAAAAAACTGCAGGAAATTTACATGAGGTTGATGTTTCCTAAATTTGTTTTGATGGCATTTGTAGAGCAAGTTGCCAGCAAAGGAGGCATCATTGCTCTGATGAAACTTCTTTTTTAATGAAAAAATACAAAAACAAATAAATAAGCAAAATTCTAACAAATGAAAAGCCTATCATTGCAAGTACATTTTTTAAATTCAGTCAATAAACTTTTGCTAACTTTAGAAATTTTTTTCTTCCTTCCTTCTTGGTGATGCTTTTCCTTTACCTGGTTAAAAAGTGGGTGCTCCATTTCCTCCTCAACTTCATGTATTTTAGAAACACACAAGCTAACTCCAAAGCAAGGCGTGTTCCTGGTTTTGTGAAAACAGAGTTCAGTGGAATTATAGGTGAAAAGGTCTAATTGGGAGTGACCTCCACAGTCAAGACTACAGAAAATTTAGCTGCTAACTTCATCTAAATCCAGGATGGTGCTGTTCAGAGGCTTCAAATAGTCTCAAAACACAGCAAAACTTTCAACTTTAAAGTCTGGTTCTAAGCCCTACTCCAACTCCTGCTCAAGTATCACTCCAGTGACCAAGCTAAGGTATACAAATGTGCTACATATAACACTGGACAACTGGTCTTTATGGTACCACAGTACTGGTGTTTGTTGTGTTGGATTTCCAGTAACCTGACAATCTTTATGTCTTGATTTGCACAAAGTAGATGCACTCCTATTGAGAAACTAACTTTAAAATAATCCTGCCAGGAATATTGGTAATATTGGAGTCCATGTAGATGTGAAATGATGTGCGTGATCTGTGGATTAATGTACTTAGCTGGATTACAAAAGTCTCAGAGTAAGTAAATCAGATGGGCAGTCTTCCAGAATCCACAAATGTTGTGATTTCTCTGTGGTTCTTTGCAATAAGGTCATTCCTCCCACTGTGACTGCCTTTATGTCACTTCTAATTTCAATCTTCATTTAAAACACGAATGGTATCCATCCTGATCTGCCTCCCTCCATTTTTGGATATTAGTCTCTGTATGAAGAAACATTAAGTAGCCTGGGAACTCTTTAGCTTGAAAAAGATATGACTAAGGGGAACTATGAGAAGGGCTTATAGAATCATGATTGGCATGGTACAGTTTATGAATAAGGGATGATTTTTCAGTGTTTGTATTAAAAAAAAAAGGGACAAGAGAATATCTAGTCATAGGAGTAGTCAAAATATTTTAAATAATGCACAATTAAATTATGGAACCTGCTGCCAGAGCATTGCAATGTTTAAGATTGATAGATTTGAAAAGAAAATTGATAGAAAAGAGTTATATTAACGTTGGTTAAATATGGTTATCTGAACTCAATCTCCCAGACATGTGCTGAACAAAATCCGGTTCTAATGTTACGTTCAGAGATGCTTAAATATGATCTCTGCTGTAGACTATTTATTAACAGTGTGTTTCCCAAAGGTGTTTCAGCTAAAGGCAGTATAGAATAAGGTAAATTTCAAAGGAACCAGCCCACCACAAGCTCCAATATAATGTGTATACACAAAATGACACACCTGATTATTTTCAAAGAATTAAATATGTCTAGATTTTAAATAAGAGACTCCATTTTAGTTTAGTTTTTCTTTCTTTAAAACATTTCTCTTGTTTTAAATTATTATCTTCTTTTTCCTTTTCATTTTTCTTTCTAGTAGAATACACTGCCTTCCTTCCCTTTGTACAGCTTTTAAGTTTGTAACGCATTTTAAGTTTGCTGCCTTTCCTGTTAACAGCAATGAATATTTTCTCTTACATTCAATGGCTTTGTATCAAGAACTTACTAAGAATGTAAGATTTTTTTTAAATTATTTATTTTGTTTTCCGAATCACGAAATGATCTCTCAGTTCTTATCTGCTACTATTGATAATTTTGGGTTATTCATCAATCAATGAATAAATAATGTCTCTGAAAGCAGAAAAAGTAATATGTGGTACTTGACATGCACCTAAAGTAGAAACAGATATAGTCATACATTCAGTGCGTACACTAAATAGAAAATATATGCAAACATTAATCTAAGGACCCTAGCTAATGTTTATTCAAGCTGTAAAAATATTTGTCATTGAGAAACAATACAAAAATAAAGAGAAGGAAAAAATGTTTAAATATTAATTACATGCTGAATGGAATGTAGAGAGATGGAAACTAGTTGCTCAGTAAATTACACATTAATTTTCCAGAAAGGCTTTATACATACCAATGAAATAGTAATAGCCATGACAAAGGTAGGTATTTTAGAGATTATTTTTTCACTCTCACCTCACAGTAGTAATAACAACCTTCAGGCATTTCTGAGATGCTTATCATCCTGATATGCATGTACTTGTTATCTGACCTTGTCATAAAGCATTTACAAGTGTGTAGAAAAGAATAAAATCATCAGAACAGTTTCCTGATAATAAGGACTAGCTGCATTTATTTGCTTCCTTGTGATCAGTGAGCCTCAGGAAACACCTTGTTACTCAATTGCTACTGTTTAATTTGCAAATGAATTTACCCTATCCTGCCTCCCACCAAGACCCTGATGTATTAGAGGGGCAGTTGTAGGATCAAGTGGCATTTAATTTAATTTTAATAGAGACATAAGAAAGATTTGTCCCTGGATATCTCTCTCTACTGGATTTTTGAACATATGCTGACCTAGTCCTGGATTTTATATAGCTTTTAGGTACAGGACTCTTCCTCCCTATCTCAATTATCCCACTTGTTCAACAGATATCTGCCATCCGCAAGTATAGAGTAGGTCCATGTGTTACAACTATACGTGACATAACACAGTGAATTTAGCAGAAAAAATTTCCCTTCTGTGGTATGAGCTGGTATGTTTCTGTTCAGCTGGTGTTTTTTGTGTCCACAGAGGTGCCAAGCAGGCAGGGATGCCATGCCACTGCTCGGGATCCGTGGATACACATATTCCGGTGAACCTGGGCAGTGTGGGGTGTGTGCTGCACTTGTGACCTTCTGCCTCTGGCAGCCTTGGAGGAGGAGGGAACGTGTCCCTGTGTGCCTGTGTCTGAGGTGAGTCCTGAATGTGGGGGCTGAGCCGTGCCTGTGACACTGCTGTGGCTTTGTCTGTGGCCCTCTGTGTGCGTGTAAGAGACACACTCAGCCTCACTGCTGGCTGACCTTACAAGCAGCAATGTATCAGCTACATCCACTGGCCTTGGATGGAAACCTCGAGGTCTCAGGGCTGGACACAGGGGCAGGGTGCGGTCGTGCCCCGTCCTCAAATCCCCTCTTACTCGTGGAGTGCTTCCTGGCTAGCTCGGGGCACAGCCACTGCTAGGGGTGCAGCCTCCACTGTCTGCCGGGCAGGCAGAGTCAGCTGAGACTGCAGCTCAGGGGTTCAGACTGATCGCCTTTTCCCCTGGTGGGACGAAGCCACTTTGTATCCACGGCGGCAGAGTAAAGAGGTGACTCTCAGGTCTCTATCAATCTTGAGTTTATTAACAGTAACTCCGCAGAGCTCCTGCCTTCCAGGGGGAGAGACTCAGAGAGCCCCGAGCAGGCAAAAACATGGGGTTTTAACTGGGGGAGGAGAACAGGGGAGGGTCAGGTCCCGGGCCAATAGGGTTAAGGTAGGGTGTGGTGAAGGGAATGAGGGACATGAGCAACAACCTCTCAACTTGGAGGGACCTCCTCAGGCTGGCCAATCACTCGACGCCCCTCCGAGAACCTTCCAGACGAAGGGAGGAGGGCTGGAGTGACTGACACAGCACTGAGGGGAGGAGGAATAGGAATGACAGGGAAGGTGCGGGAACAAAGGTGGGGCAGAACAAGGATTGACAATTCAGGGGGTGTGAACAACAAGGGGATAAACCAAAAACTTTGGGGGAGGAACAGAATAAACCATTTAACAGAACACAACAGCAGGGGAAATCCCAAGAACCAGAGCTGCTGGAGATAGCAGGTGCTTCTAGCATCCATTAACACTTGCAAATTGCAAATATACCATTCGTATGTATTATTACCTTATCCTGGATTATACATACTGTGTGTTAATGTCCTTTTTTGTTAAATTTGTTGTTTGCTGATTGCACCCAGAAGTCCAGAAGTTGCAGGATATGTATAAAACATATTGAAAACTTCAGAAAACATTCTATGCAAAACTAGATTAAAAAAAAAAAAAAATTATTTGGAATTGTAGATTGCAAACCAAAATATCTTTTTTTAGACTGTACTTAATGGAGAATTCCATTTGAGCTGATCAGAGGATTTTTATTACACAATAATTTGATGAGGAAAAGCAATGTTATCTGTCTTATAGAGAGTTAAAAGAGAGATTATAAATCATGACTTTTGTCTCCTTTTTAAGCTATTGTTAACAAGTTCAATGTTAATATTCCTTTTGTTTTGTTTTATCTTTATCTGAAATATACTCTGATCACTTCACAGTCTCAAACAGATATGTTTTTGGTCTGATTGGTTAACTGGAATCAAATATTTTTTGTATAAAGCAAATCTGTTGTATTGATATTCATCTCCACAAGATTTTTTTTATTTCTTTGTGAGACTTTGCTAAGTACTAATCACTTTCTCTACCAGCCAACTACTTATTGCTACAAACCTAAAATTTTAGCAAATAGATTTGACTACTTTACTACAGCAGGCTAATTGAGTTATATTAGGTTCAATCTAAGGAGAGTAAAATAATTTAGCTCTTTCTCTTCTGTCTGTATAAGCAATTGATACAGCAATGGATACACTTTTGTATTGATAAAAATTAACATGTTGCTCTTTAAAAAGTCAAGTGATTTAAGACATGATAAGCAGTGTTCATTATATGAAAATGCTATTTCTAAGTATAGAGTGACATTTTGCAGAAATAAACTTAAAAATTAAATTCTAATAATGTACCCACTCTGAAATTACCTAAGGTAGTTTCAGAGGTACATCACATATGCTGCTTGTGAAGAAAATAGCATTTTACTTTCTGAGGTGGCAAACATTTGCCAGGCACTGGTGTTGAAGTCACACTTTCGTGGGAAGCAGAACCAAGGACTATTCCTGATTTGTGCATGAAGGACAGTGTCCTGATGCACTTGCACTGGTTATTGTGAATTGTATCCTTCCCAAGAGGAACTCTTTTGATACATACTCATGCTATTAAAATGGCATTTGCAAAGGGCATATTTTTTCTGCCAACACAGCACTTGCATCCTTCATCTTCCTAAATTCCTTCCCAGCTCTTTACATGAGTCCAGATAAACTTCAGCTAATGCAATTGATTTTATGCTATGAGAACATCCATGAATGGATTTATATAAATAACCTTAAGATAAATATAATAACTAGTGAATTAATTTTTCAGTTTTGATTTGTAACTTGAAAAGTTGCCTATACCTACTCTGAAAGATGTAGAGTTATGTTTTGTGTGCCTGTACGATTGATTTTACCTGAATCTAAAATATTCTTTTTTTTCCCCCTTTGTTGGGAGAAATTTGTTTCACCTTTTAAGGAAGAATTAAGCCATGAATCTTAGGGAAGTATTTCAATTCTGGTTACTGTCAGTGGAGGGATATTGACCAACAGAAATGGTAATTAATCATACCTAAATGTATATTTTTCTTTGACAAATGATCCACTTGGAATTATACGATATTTATTATGTTGCAATCACTCGTACACAGGTTCTGATCCAGGCACTGGTGTTTAGCTCATTACAAATGTGGCATGATAAAATGTATAGTGTTGTTTGGCCACCACTGAAAGAGAAACTGGTTACCTCAAGCTTCTCTGCTGTGTGTGTTGTACCCCTGCTGGCAGTGCCAAATCCTATACAACATACCAGAATTATCCTTTACTCATATCAAATCCTTTACAGCATGTTGGAATTATCCATTATTCTCATGTAGCTTGTTAGGCATAGAGCTGCAAAAAAACCCTCCAAATATTCAAACCTGAAGAGCTGTGAAAAGTTGAGGAAAATAAAGAAAATTAGGCTTTTGTTTAGAATGTTTTCTCTTTTGTACTCTGAAAATGAATAGAGTCATTTTACAATTCTCTTGCATGTGGATAAATGCAATAACTATTGTGAGTGGTGACTGTTCATTTTGGTGTTCAAATCAGTATCTGTCTGAAAATATTTCAACGTATTGTGAATCATTTTTTCAAGCAGTGTAGATCACTAATTTCCTTTGGAAGAGAATCAGCCAATATGTTATTCAGGACACACCTGGAGGGCAATTTGTTTGACTCAAGTTTTGTGAAACGGAAATGACACAACGTTAATTTGCTTTTAAACTCCTTGCCATGTATAGGAATTAAATAAGCAATTGGATGAGACCAAGCTGAATGCATTGAGATATCAGCCATGCAGTCCGTTTATTTTGCCTGATTGTGATGGAAAAGTCTTTTATATCAGCAGTTAACATATTCACAATTTCCACAGTGGGCCTTTTCAGAAAACCCAGTGACAAAGTCTTTGCAGATTTATATTCCACTTACATTTGAAGAATATATGTCCCTGCAGTTACTTTTAAATGTTTCTCCCT
>WAAE01012641.1:0-23505 GCA_013400495.1 Nicator chloris | reverse complement strand
TTTTTTTTTTTTTTTTTTTTAAGTCTCTGTATTTTAACTCTTTTTACTATTTTACATCATTTGGCTATATGAGGTATTGGAGGAATATGCAGTTCTATAGAGAGGTATATTTTCAAATAAAGCCTGTAAGAACACTCAGGCTCAGGATCTGATTAATTTATGTGTTTATAAACATTTATATTCAAATATTAATGTGCAATTTATGCTATTTATTAATTGATCAATTAATATATTGCAGCTATTTGCATAAATAGGATCTCAGTCTATCTTCAGTAATGTTATCAACAGCTGTAATCATAATATTTAATTTACCTTTTGGTTCAGCTTATCTCAATTGGTTCAGGTGTTTGGAACAACATCTGTAATCCTATCTTTGATCGTAGGAGATTTCCGTGTAAAAGTTAGTTGTTACATTTAACTACGATGCCCCCATACCAGATTATCTTTCACAAGCTACTATATTATGCTAAAGGATTTTGGCTACCACCACCAGCATATCCAGGCCAAGAACTCTCACACAGCCTGGTGCCTGGAGACTTGTAGGCTCTGGTCAGACCAGGGGATGTGGCTGCTGTCATCACTTCAACCAGTGGTGAGTTTCACCCAAATGTACAGTGGACACAAACACAGATGGTCACACAGAGAGCCACAGACGAGGCACAGCCCCCAGCAGTCCCCATTCAGGACTCACCCCAGACACAGGCACACAGGGACACGTCCCCTCCTCCCCTAGGGCTGGCAGAGGCAGAAGGTCACAAGTGCAGCACATACCCCACACTGCCCAGGTTCACAAGCACAAACACCCTGGCACATCCCCTGAGCACCAGCACGGTCCCTCTGCCTGGCCAACAGCCCTGTCGAGATCCTGGCCTGCCGATGTTCCTCCGATGTGTCCCACCGGACACTGTCCCCAGCTAGCTCAGGAGGAACAGCGCCAGTTAAAAGGGCAGCACTCCACCCTGGGCTGTCACGGAACCCAGGGTTTCGGTCTGCTCCCCGTGGATTCTTGTCCCGGGATAGGACCTCGAGAGGCAGAGCGGCGATGGCAGAGAAATGAGGGAGAGACTCTCAGCAGGGGCAAAGTTCGGTTTATTGAATCCTCCCAGGGAGAGGATCCTGTCACCAAGGGGGCCTGCTGCAGAGAGCGCAGACAAAGGCAGTACAGCATCTTAAATACGGGGGTGTAACAATGGGCGTGAACAATAAACTCTCCAATAACAGCTAAGGGGTGGAGATCCCCAACAATAACTGACATAACCAGTAACAAATGGGATAAGGGAAGGGAGGGACCCTCTAGACCTCTGCCTATCACTCGACGCTCCTTGTGGAAGCATCCAGAAGGGAAGGAAGGGTTGCCGAGTGACGGGCAGGACCTAGAGGGAGGGGATACAAAGACTGATGGGGAAGGATCTGGAAAGCAGGGAGGAGAAAACAGATTGACATTTTGGGGAGAACCAAATAAAGCTAACATCAGGGGAGGAAAGGAACAAACCATTTCACAAACCACAACACTGGCCCTCCTTACTCATCCCATGGGTCCCTGACTCATGAGCTGGTCTCACTGGGTGCTCACTACACACACACAGAACCCACACACTTGTCCCCCAGGCAGCTAGTCGTCTGTGGGTCCTCCTGAATGCCTGCAGAGACTCTCCACCTGCCTGATAGCCCTGCTCACACCTAAGGCCCCTACTCCCCAGCTGGTCTCAGGCTAGAGTTTGCCAGCAACTCCACATCCCACACAGAGCCAGCTTGGGAGCAGGAACAGATACTTGCCCGCAGAAGCTGTCACGTGGCACATGTACTGTAACTCACAGCCCAAATCCAGCTGCCGCTGCTAAGCCCCTCACTCTCCTCACTCATTCCCACCTCAGTAGCTGGTTTTGGGACACACACCACATCCACCTCAGCAGCTGGAGGTTAATGACCCGAGACTCCAGCAGCTGACACCACAGGCCAAGGGCAGCCACTGTCAGATCAGGGTATCTGTCAGCAGAGGTAGGCACCCAGTCACCTTTTACCAGTCCCCCCAGCACCTGGCACTGACACACATGAGATAGGAAGGGGGATTGCTCACAGAATTTGTTAAAAGAAGATTTAATAAAAAAAAAGACAGACTGAAGTGTTCAGGTACAGGGTTCTGCTGCAAAAGCATGCTGACCAGCCCTGTCTAACACCTGACCTGCTCCTTCTACACTGCTTTCTTCCTATTAATTTCTCCTCAATCTTCTTCCTTTAAACTTTCTTTAATAAATTTTGCATAGTTCCACAACCTATCTCTGTGATATGCCAGTTACTTATAGTCCTCCTCTTTCTCCCCTTTGTACCAGTTACTATGGTCAGGCTGCCTTCCTCCAAAGCTGTGCCTGCATTTACTTAATGATTTTTCAATTAACAACGGGAAATATTGGGAGACTTTGCCTCCATTAGCCCTTGTCTACTGTTTTTCTGTCTTTGTATGTTTTTATCACTTCCTCCATTACTTATTATCCCCCTTTGAATGGAAAATGTTCTGTATCAGATAACGTGAATGAAGCTGATGTTCACACATTCCATACACCCTTACAGTATGAAATAAATATTTTATTCCAGGCAGAAAAAATCTATCCCTAAACATAGAAATATAATCCAATACCATCAAGCATATATGTATTTCTGAAATATTTTGCCACACATATCATGGGGCAATATATTTCCCATTGCCCAGATCAGTAGTTACGTGCTGCTTCTGTCAGTAAAAACTCTATTTATACAAGTTGAGAAAATGCTATAGAATACATCTTAAAGTAGAAAATGATAAGTCAGTGTACTTCACCTGTTGTCTCATATAAGGTCACTTTGACTTTCTCATTATAGCAGGTTAGTGGTTAACTTAATGGCTCTGAAAATGAGTAACTTTATTACAGCTGCAGTATAAGACCTGTCAGGTTAAACTTGTAATTATACTGTGTCAAACGCATTTAGGAAATAATTGTTTTAAAAAAATATATTTATATACTAGAAACATACTATTATGCTATATTTCTTATTATTACATGTTTTACTGAGCTTCCTGATTGCAATTTTTAAGTTGAAGAAGATGTGTAGAAGTAGTCCTTCTGGTTACACATTGTGCCAGCCTTTAGGAGGACAATGTAAACGGCTGTGACATAATGCAATTTAACGTTTAATATAGTGTTGCATTACTAAAAAGCAGTGTAAGTGAAACGTACTGCAATGTTACCTGCAATCTGCAGGCAAAAACAGGCTGTAAATAATCACATACCCTCTTGTCCCACACCACTTAAAATTGTAGACTACATCTTCTGGTTGAACCCCATTGAAAAATCCTGGCTACACCCTCTACATATTTATAAAAACTGCTCAAGAGGTTTATTAAATAGCATTCAGCTTTATGTAGATTTGCAGTTACTCACATAAAACTAAGAATTTAACAGCACATCAGGATGCTTGGTTTCTCTGAGGCAGACATATCTAACATGACAGTGGGTCTAACACCTGGTTAATATGATGTCTTAAGATATCTGACCAGCTCTTATTTGCACAGTGATTGGTTCAGTACTCTATTTCTAATTCCTACTTTTATTTAGATACTTGAGTTCATTATAAAAAATCTGAAGTCATTCAGCCAATCTTTTACCTTAACACTTCTAATTCTATTGCATCCTATATTGCCACCACTGAAAATAAACACTACGTTTTTTTTAACACAGGACTTACAGTACTGGGAAATTTTATGGATGACAGGGAAATAATGTATTTCATAAATATGAGAGAAGTTCGTGGAGGGAGGAATATTTCATTCACATATTGTAATGTGATATTAGATTATAGAAGTAAATTCAGATAGATTTCCCATGCGAAGGTATGAGAACGCGAATCAATGTATCATGATATTGGGAAAAATGAATTCCAGTCTACTAGCTAAGTACTTGCACAGCAGTTAAATAAGACAAAAGACCAGCTGTAGCAAAATATATGCATATCATAAATACATGTTAATTTGAGATAATAATAAATAATTACTTTGTTACACAGCTATATTCAGTAGCATGGCAAGATGGAGAGTGCTATAGTTCATTATTAGATGAAACTACAGTCAGGGCCAACACTGCTTATGTCTTCCTAGAACAAGACATACATTTGTAAATGTCTTAGCTTTGAACAAAGTCAAACTAGTGAATGTTAGAAAACAAAATTATTTCCACGGAATGTCCTGGAAAGTACTCTAGAAAGCACGAATCTGGAAATGGATATGTCCTAGGAAAAAAAGATATATTATATCATGTATGATTATTTGTGAATCAAATATTTAAATGTATGTGAACATACTTATATGTAAGTTCATATGAGTATCATATATGTAATATGCATACAGAAATAAAAACATACATAATTTGTGTTTTAGTGTATAACGAAAAGATAAATGATAAAGAGATAGACATACATACATAGGCAGGTAGTTGTTAGGTGGATAGATACATAGCTAGATATAAAGATAAAGGTATTACAGATATATGGTTCAGTAATTGATAGAATCTCAACTGGGGATCCAAAGACATGAATCTCAACATTATTCAGGTCTTGAAAGAAAGATTATGTTTCTTACAGCATGCATCATTGTAACGAGAGGAAATGATGCCTAGGGAATACTTGCCATGTTATTCCTTTTTGAATCTCTGGTTACTCAGCATGCTACTTATCCTGCTCAGTAACTGTAATCTTAAACAAGAAGAGACTTCTGGTTTGTAACAGAAATAGAAATTAAAGTAGGAATATATATGGCTAGAAGGAGAGCAAGAGACAAAAAAGAAAAAGAAAGAAAACCCCACTGTTTTAGGAATTGTGAAGTGAAATGGATAGAATAGCCACAATTCCTGAGCAAGTACTACATAGAGCACAGGAAGATTATTAGAAGAGTAAGCCTAAGTTCTCTATTGTAAAGGGAACAATTTGCTGACAGCTTATATCTGAAATGGCATTTCTCTTGAGGATTAGTGGCACATCATTTTCTCTTTCTATTCAGTCTAGCTGTCTCATATACTGAACATAAACATAGACAAAAATTTTATTATTCTCTCTACATCCAGTCTGTCAGCCTGCTGTGAGTAAGAGCAGCAACATTCTGAGAAGAAATGTACTTCTTGAATGACCACAGTAATATTACCTGTAATTTATTTTCAACTGCTTTTTCTTACTTTAAAAAACTTAATTTCTAGTTCGACTTGAGAATGTCATTTAATTAGTAGCTTCTTCCTGCTGGTAAAAACAAGACAAGTTCCTGCTGAGTCTTATACACACCCATTTAGGTTAAAGTTAAAGAAGCACAAATATATAAGCCACATTAACTTCTGTTTAGGTTTCCCATAGCAGGAAGCCAATTAAACACACTTACTGCAACCAGATGACAACAGAACTTAAAATAAATAAAATAATAATTAAAAAAACCCCCTTACTCTTCCCTCAAAAACAGGTGCAGTAAGAACAAAGTAGATTTTCTGTTAACAGGTTTTGAAGGTTTGGTAAAGAGTTGAATAGGTGACTCTGAACTGTCACCTTCTTTACTTTTCCAGTTTAAATAGGTAATCAGATGGGTAGTTTGTCTGTTTTTCTTTTTTTAATTTTCCAATGTGAAGGCTAAAGAAAAAAGAAAAAAATTCACCTCAAACAACTCTTTGGCTACTTATCCTCATGGTAAACTGGACTAGTGTTCACCTGAACCCCAAACATCCTGTTTTCAACCCATTGTATGCTTTACTTCATTCCTCATTTACATTTAAGAGGAAAGAAGAGGGAGGAAGAAAGGAGGAAAACTTCAGATGTTACATTTCCCCTAAATGTATTGCAAACTGAGCTGGCTCAAATAACTCATCCTTTGGTCCTCAGGAAGAACATACAAGTCTCAGAGACAGTGCAGCAGTGGCTTGTGACGTCTGCCAAATGCCCAACAGTTTGGAGTCTGGGTCTGGTTTCTGTGGGAACTGTAGCCTTGGTCTGATTACCTTGCCCTGGGCATCAAGATGTGTTTAAACAGCCCTGCAGTGCCTGGCTTTTCTCCTGTGGATACTCTGTCATATCAGCTAGCTTTGGGATATCTCAGGTCAGAAAGCTTCCTCATATTTCACCAGCAGTTCTTTTTAATAAGCAAATTATCCAGACTTTGGCTTTTTATCTCATTATCTATATTAGACTTTTCTTTTTTTCCATACTTTGCCTGTTTATATGTATATATAAAAATATCTATATTACTGCTAGAGTTTTACTCAGCCTCATCAACTATGTGCTCTAATCCACATAATCCACATAATCTAATCCACATTTTTAGTTACTTATGGCAGCTGCATTTATTAATATGAAGGAAACTATCTCAATACATCTCCTGTTCCAATTCTTTTCTAAAAGAAGACAAAAATCTCAGTGGAAGTTTGATGTTTCAGGGTGCATAGAGAGACAAAACAAGTGGTGGGCCAAGACTAGAGTCAAATCAGCTATCTGTTTTGACCCTATCAGACATTTTAAAGATCCTCAGAACTTGTTGAAGCTGGGCAGCTGAGCATTTTGACTTCTGTCAGGAAAAAGAAAGAGGGAAAACAGTAAAAAAACCCTAAATGACACCAAGGGACAGAAACTAGATCTAAGATAAATAAAAGAACAAAACATTAGTGACAGGTATTCCTGTTGCAGTACAGAGAACTGTGGAAAATAGAAGAAAAACACACAAAATGAGTGAACTTAAGTCTTACATCCCTGAAAACAGTCCATAATACAGCTACCAAGGTATAGGGAAAACATAAATTTATCACTAAAAATACCAGATTATCCTTTAAATAAGAAACAGGAAAAATGATAGTGGTTTCCTGAATCCGTGTTTTATGTATTGTCACTGAATATGAAATGGCATATTTAGTTTGTTTATAAAAACAAGAGTTAACTCATTTTAAATAACTGAAAGGAACCAAAGCCTCAAAATTAGTGAATTTTGCTTTAATGGAATCCTAGAATGGTTTGGGTTGGAAGGGACCTTAAAGACTGTCTATTTCCCAAGCCCCTGCCATTTACCAGGACACCTCTCACTAAACCAGGTTTCTCAGACCTCCATCCAACCTGGCCTTGAACACTGCCAGGGATGGGGCATCCACAGATTCTCTGGACAGCCTGTTCCAGTGACTCACCACTCTCACAGAAAAAAATTCCTTCCTAACATCTAAACCAAAGCTACTGTCTTTCAGTTTAAATTTGTGGAGATTAGTAAGGGGGTTGAGGTTTTTATTTCAAAAAAAAAAAGGTGTTTTATGCTATTATAGGTTATGAAAAGGAGAAGAAAAAGGAGGAGGAGAAGAAGAAGAAGAAAATATTAAGAAAACAAATACTTTATATCTCTATTAAATACCTTTGGAAACTGAGGAACAGAAATAGTTCTTCTAAGCCATATTCTAAGTTTTCAACAGATCTTAAATAATATTTCCACAATATTGTCTGATGCATGTTTATTATTTTCCTTACAAAAGAGTAATTTGAGAATATCTATTAAAAGACTTAATAAACTTCTTATAGATCACATTTATTTCTTTCCTTATCCATTATACTTATTACCCTTGAAAAGATGGTAAGCTAGTTTTACACATCAGATGGTTTTGTATAATTTAGATATGCCATATAGATGTTTACAATGATTTCTTGCTTAATAATTTCCTGTACTATTCTTTTGGAAATCAGAGTTAGGCTTTTTGTTTTACACCCTTTTAGGTCCTTTCTGCTAGTCTTTCCATAGATAGATGCTATGTTTACTTTTTATTCTTCTGTGACTTGTTCAATCCTCAGAACTTTCCTTATCACCAGATACTGCTTCTACTTTTTTTCTTAAATATTTTTGGGAATATTTCTCCCAACTTATATAGTAAATTTCTAATGCTTGTTTTTATTTTTCCTGCCAGGGAATTCCTTCTTTGAGTCTCTGTTGACTTATGCACACATTTTATACTGGTCTTCCTTTTTAATGCTTTGCAAATATAATTATTTCATTATCTATCCTAACTACAATTTTTAGGTTAAGAAAATGTAGAGCTTCCATATGAAAATGATTTTATAATTTTGATTATGTCATCTTCAATATATTTATAGAACCATTATGTTTTCAATTATGTTGTTTGATATTTTTTAATTTATGCCTTTATCTTGATGATTTTGCATCTAAAGTTTCTGTCATTTCTAGTAGAGTAAAGATCCTCTTTTTAATTTTTCTTTTTTTTTTGGCCTTCTGACTTAGTAAACTTATCTAACTGTTGTTTTCTTCTATTTCTATCTTTTTCTGTCCCTACAAATTGCCAGGACAACTGTATCTGTATAGTCTCTTTTAGGAGTTGGAAGGTCTTTTGTTGCACTTAAAAATAATTCCCAATGGTCATTACTTGTCAATGCATTGAGTTGGTTGAAATTTATCTTTTGGGCTCCTAAGTACGTAATTTTCTTTCTTTTTTTCTTTTAGATAATTTATTTTACTGGTTTTAAATGATTCTCTCTAATTTGTTTTCTGTATGCAAAACTGAAATATTTCTCACTGTTTATGTGAATCAAATTCAGTCTAGTCAAACCTCCATTAGTACACTTCTCTTTCCTTCCAAAGAGAGTCTTTGACTATTCCACTATTCACCATCTGTTTCTTCCGGGTATTTTAATTGTGGGCATCTAAGTCCCTGTGATATTCCTTCCCAGATATTGAAATCTGATTTACTCCCTTGGTTCAGGAACAGGCCAATGTAATAGGTACAAGTAATATTCAGAATTGAAACTACTATGTAGACAGCAATTGTTTCTTTAATGTATATATGCTAAGTCAATGAATATCAACACATATATGTACACATATATTTATTAAATTCCTGGAAACTAAACAGGAGCATAGGCTACTTAGTGTGGAATAATATCGGGTGTCCTGGTTTGGGGACCCGGTGGGCTGGAGTTTAATGCCATTTTTATCTTACACCATCCAGTCCTCACTGTGGCAGGGGTGTCAGTAGGAAAATCCAGGTGCCCCACTGTAAGTCAGATTTTTTTTTTTCCTGGTTCTCTCTAGCTGAAGGGTGTTGGCATAACATCTGCAGACCCATCCTCTGAACCCTGCCTTTTTTTCTCGCCTTCCCCTTCTCTGTGATGCCTTTGTGTGGCTGCTGCTGCTGAGAGGCGCTGCTGTTGATGCTCCTCTGGGTGTGGTGCTGAAGGGGCAGTGGCAAGGTGTGCCTGAGCCCAGTGGGGCCGTGGTGCTGAAGGGGCAGTGGCAAGGTGTGCCTGAGCCCAGTGGGGCCGTGGTGCTGAAGGGGCAGTGGCAAGGTGTGCCTGAGCCCAGTGGGGCCATGGCAGTCTGGGGCTGGCACCCTGGAGGGGCTGTTTTCCCCCTCTCCCCAGTAAGGTAAGCGATCAGGACCAGCAGTGTTGGTAGCAGCCAAGCCCAGGTGAGCCAAGAGGAAGCCCAGGAGAGCTGAAAGGAGCACAGCAGAGCAGTAGGAAAATTGCAGTGACCTGCAGGGGCCTGAGCCAGGGTGAAGGAGTGTTAGAAGTGGCAGCGCTGGCACCTGCTCAGAACCGAGCTCAGTGGAGAAGCAGCGTGTCCCTTACTTGGATGACCTGGCTTCCAGGGGTTTATCACCGTCCTACGCTGCATTCTGCCTGGGGGACAGGAAATGGGAGCCACTGGAACTCCCCCCTGCTATATTGCCTTTTTTCTCAACGACACCATGGGTGGAGAGTGGGTACAGTCACCATATTTCCTTTGTCTCGGGAAGCCACATGGATGCCACCTACAGATGTCAACTTATTTTTGTTCATGGTGGTAAACAACTTTTTTTAGGGAAAATGCCTTCTCTTTTTGTATAATTTTGCTGGTTTTATTGTGGATGTCTTATTCTTGGTTTGTACTTCCAGTAAATTGTTACTTCAACCCATAATCTCTGGGGTTTGTCCCTCTCTTACTGCGAGGAGGGGGAATGGGAGTGGTTTATTTGGAGATTAATATCCAGCTGGTTTTAAAACCAGCACACACAGTCTTACATTTATTTTGATTACTGTTACAAAATACCCTGTATAACACAGGTAATCAAACTTTCCTCCTTCCCTCCCTCCCTCCTTCTCTTCCTCTCTTCCTCTTTCTCCCAGTTTTCTCTCTTTCTTATTCCTTTCTTCTTTTTCTTACTTTTTTTTCCTTTCTTCCTCTCTCTCATTCTCTGTCTCAAAGAATAATAAAGATTTTGAGTCTTTAAGTATCATTCATACAATAAAATAATATAAAGGAAGCAGAGGTGTGTAGGTATAGGCAGAAGACTACAAGGTTTTCTGTTGTCAGTAATGGCAACTTCTGTTATGTGGAAGCAGTGCAAGCATTGTATCTCAGAACTTTAGCAGGTATCACCTGATGAATCTAGCTATGGCACTTCAAGACATTGATCTCTAAGATATTACCATCCTTTTAGAACAGTTAACAGAGCGAGGACATGTACTTAGTTTATTTCTGTTCCTTACTCTCAGTGAAAATATACCTTTATAGTTTAGTTCATATTCCAGAATATTGTAGTTCACATTTCAAACTATCATGTGCAGAGATTGATAACAGCTTATGATTTTATTTTTTGTGCTTTTCATCTGTCAGAATTTGAAAGTCTTCTCATGAAACTTGGTGTAGTCAATAGCAACTGTATTAAAAGGTGTGTCATCAGAAGCAATTTTTAAAATTTGTTCGTTTTATTCTCTTACAATTAAGTTGAATGGTAAACTTAAAGATATATTTTTTAATTTTCATTGTGAGTAGTTTAATTTTTCAGACTGTTCTATTGATTAGAAAACAATGGGCTATATAACTACACTTAAAAAAATATAACATCTTAAAGTATAAGAATATATGGTGGTCTCTTATGGTTAATCTAGTAATTTAGAAGTTTCAAAATACTAAATTAAAACCCCAGGATATTCTGGAACACATTTATTTTGATGTTAATTTAGGTTAACATTAAAGATTATATAAACAGTATATTGTGGGGTATTCTCAACAATTTAATTTCCTCACCTTTCCCTTTCTTCTTCTAGGTCCTCCTGCATACCATTTGGGAGATCATTATTGAAAGCACAGAGGATTTCAGTTTCCACCTGTCACTTGTGGTATTCACTGTTAGTCCAGCCCATAAAGATAGAAACCACATTCTAAAGAAAAAATTATTTACCCTCACAAAAAGTTCAGAGACAGTCCACATTTTGCTTTAAATAATTTTACAGTAAGCCTCCAATAAGTATAATAATTATTTGTCTGATTATAGCCAATTCAAATTCTAGCTGGCATGTTGGAGTTCAGGGCACTCCTCTGACTGCCCTGGAGGGTTTGAGATCCCGGCAGGGGGTCAGAGACCCCCATGCACAGACCCCTGAGAGACAGCAGGGGGTCAGAGACCCCCCTGCACAGAGCCCCAGAGAGACACTGTCCTGGATCTCAGTCCATGGAAAAGCTTTCAGCTTGTGAAATGAATTACAAGTCACGAGAATGTAAGAAAAATAATAGTAGTAGCTAAGTAATCACGGGGTGCAAATGTAGAATATTAGGATTTTTAGAAAGGGGTCAAAGGAAAAACATGGAGGACCTTGGTGTGGTCCTTGTCCTTTTTGTCCTTCTTCTTGGTGTCCATTTTTCTGCTGTGGTGGCTCACAGGGATTGGTGTAGAATAGAGGTGACATGTCTAATATTAGTAGTAGGTATTGGTGATTAATAGTAAATAAAAGATACGTAGAACATGGTATAAAAAGTTCTGCCCGCCTGTCGTGCGCGGGAGTCGTCTCATGCCCTCGCTGCAACGAGACCTTGGCAGGGCACAGAAAGAATTTGTAGATAAGAAATAATAAACAACCAAGAGAAAACCTGAAATGGCGGCTTTTGACTCTTATTCTGCTGCACCACAGGGCATTCAGGAAAAAAAGGACTCTCACCTGACATGTCTTGGGAAACACAAACCCGAGACTAGCAGAATACAGTTTAATACGATTTTGCTGAAATGTCAAGGAAATAAATTTAGTTTGATCATTCAGCTAATACGCAGCAACTAGTTACAGCACAAAAGCTTTACTGTGTCTTTTAGACTTTTGGCTTTGGTTTCATTCCCTCTAAGTTTTAAAATTCAATATTGCTCCTAAATTCGAGGAGTGTTGCCATGTTAGACTTTCTCTAATATCACTAGATATTACAAGATTTTAATAGAAGATTTGGACTAGAAAAATATATTCTCAACAAACTCCATAGGATTTTACGTGACTTTAAATTTGCAGAAAAAAGACAAAAACCCCACACTCAGCATGAAGTCGTCTGTGTCAGGAGACGTCAAACAGTTTTAAGCAACTGAAAAATATTCTTGAGAATTTCTTAGTGCATAGAATTGAAAGATCTTAAGAAGAGCCAAGAAGTATAAATAACTGAAATAATAAAAACATAATCAAACTCAGAAACGCTGGCTAATGTTAGTGTGGGTCTGTTACAACTTTAGCAATGTAACATGAATATTAAGGTTTATACAACTAATGTCACATATTGCTATATCGTCTCTGCCTGAAAATCAAAAAGTACTGCTCATAAGAAGTCATAATCATCTCAAAATTATGTTCACTTCCATTACATTTTATCCTATAAAGGTATTAAAACCAAAAAGATAACTGGCAAAACCCTACTGCTACAACTATTTTATGTTAATTAGAGGATATTACTATAAATAGCCAAAGTATACGTAATTTTTTTAAGCATAATGTAATGTTACTTAGAGAAATTTAATGTGTTCTAGTGAAATACTTGAGAATAAATTGTTTTGTGGAATCACAAGAAAAGACAATTCTCCTGTCAGTAAGAATAAAGTGTGTTACAAGTCTCTTATTTTTTAAGAGTGACAGTGTTTTATTAACATTATCCCTCATCTTTTGTGCTACTTAGTAGAGAAGATTCAAGTAAAAAAGAGTATTTACTACTGACATAGGAATATTGTTAAGTTACCTTTCTCTGTGTATTACTCAGAACATCCAGATGCATTGCTCAAGGACACACATCCCATTCCAGACTGGGGTACTGGAAATGAAAACTGGTAAGATGAAATATGTCTCACTTATATAACACAAAAAAAAAAAATTCTCTGTATTTCTCTGCAATTTAGTATTTTACTTTATTATTCAAAGTGCTTGAGAAATTGAGAGGATTCTTTCTTCTTGGATTGCATTAAAGTGACCCAATACATTTGCAGTTTTTAGTCGTCAGACTAATGAGAACTTCTTGAGATTTTAATTTTTCACTTCTCCTATTCCCCTTATGTTCAAGGAATCATGTCATACTGATTAATATTGTGCCAGTTTCTGTTTTCATTATAATCTGTGTCCAAAAATGAGGTATTGGAATTTTTCAATGCCTAGTCCATTATGTTAAATAAGGTACTATGTTCATGTATTACACTACTGTGACCTATTTTGAATTTTAATTGCTTAGCCAATTTTGGCTTTTTTCCCCACTAGGTTACCAAGGTATAAACAAGAATTGTCCAGCTGATGAAAATGTATCCAGCTACCAGCAATGGTGTACACTTGTGGGTCACAGTAATTTAGTTTAAATATTATACAAAAGTGGAAATCATATCTACTTCATATGAAAGGCTTCTAATGAGAATTGATAGCAGAACACAGTTATTTTCTTCTTATGCAAAATTCTGAAATAATAAAGATTAGTTAAAATCTAGCAATACCATTATGGTCTTCTTCTGGAATTATGTCAGCGATTTTAGTTTGGTTTTTTTTTTTCCTGATCTTTAAATGAGAAAAATTTTCCACACATGAAGAAAAGACTGACAATACTCTGAATTTAATTACTGTCCATTTCAATGAACATATCTGACAGAATTTTGAGATGAGGTGATAAACAGATATATTTCAAGGGTGAAATTTTAATAATAAAATTATACATATATTCCTTTGTGTACTCTCAAACATTAAATCCATTTTGGACTACTCATAGCAATATTTTACAGTAAATTTACATAATCTCTTTCATGCTAACGCAAAGTGGATAGCAATATTTTGTATTTATTTTGACCACAAAATAAAATGATGCATAGGGTTGGAAGGAACCTCTGGAGATCATCTCATCCAACCCCCCTGCTCAGGCAAGACTATCTAAAACTGTATGTCCCGGACCATGTCTAAATTGCTTCTGAATATCTTCAAGCTGGGGTGAGTATCTCCACAGCCTCTCTGGGCTCCCTGTGCCAATGATCAGTCACCTTCAGAGAAAACATGCTCCTAAGGTTCAGGCAGGACCTTCTATCCTTCACTGTGTGCCTTCTGGTTCTGTCACAGGGTATCACTGAAAGAAAGCTTGACTACTTCTTTAGAACCTCTCTTTGGATATTCTCACATTAATGAAATCTTCCCAGAGCCTTCTCTTCTTTAGACTGAACTATCCCTACCCTTGTCTCCTCCATCCATATGCTCTTTTTTGGACTCTCTCCACTATACCCGTGTCTTATCCATCAGTCTTGTACTGAGAACCCCAAAACTGCACACAGGTTCCGTGTGTGGCCCCACAAATGTTGATTAAAGAAGAACCACCTCTCTCAACCTGCTGGCAATAATTTGCCTACTGCAGCCCAGGATTCCTTTTGCATTCTTTGGGGTAAGGGCACATTGCTGGCTCCTGTTTCAGTTGGTAATCCCCAACTTTGCTCCAGGGTGTATTCTGCCAAACTCTTTCTCATCTAGGCAGGCCAAGCATATATTATTGCATGAGGTTGTTCCTTGCCAGTTGTAGGACTTTGTCATTCCCCTTTTTGAGCTCCATGAACTTCCTGCTGTCTAATTTTTTCAGTCTGCTGAGGTCCTTCCAGACATAATCATGACCATTTTTTATATTAGCCATTCCTCATTATTTGGGTCATCAGGAAACTTGCTGAGGGGTACACTCTGCCCCATCATTTGGATCATTAGTCAAAATATTAAACAGGACTTGACCCAATACTGACCCATGCGGTATGCTGCTACTTACCAGGCTCTGACCAGACTTCATGTCTTCGATCTTAAATGAACATACTTCTTTATGAGGATCTTATAGGAAACAATACCAAAGGCCTTCCTGAAGTCCAGGTGGTCAATATCCACAGCTCTTTCCCTCCTACCAGTTATTTCATCGTAGAGGTCTATCCAGATGATCAAGTGAGACTTCCCCTGGTTGTATCTGTGATGATTACTCCTGATGATTAACTTGTCCTTTGTCAACTTGTGCTCAATCTAATCTGTGGAATGTCTTTTGAAGTGAATAAAACCACTTCCATTAACTTAAAAAAGCTAATAAGACCCAATCATCAAGGGAAAATTTGTCATAAAATGAAATTGTACATATATGATATCTGGGTAGCAAGCAATATCAGGGGAAGTAAACCTTCAGATACATGAAAGATTAGGGCTATCACGAGGGATAGTTAAATTTCATAGTATTACAGCCTGTGAATTACTTCACTGGTTGCCTCTTGTTCTTTTTACTTTCCAAAGGCACCTTACAAAAGAGCAGTTAGAATATTAAAATCTGGGTACCATTTTTATGATAAAGACATAACTGTTACAGCTGAACCCAGAATGAATGGATGGTCCTTGAAGTGGACAGCCTGTCTGTTTCACTGGGGCTGATTTATGATTCATTTAATTACAGAGGGAAAGAAGTAGTTAGACAGTATGTTTAAGTTATTTTCCATATGTTCTTAATAGTCAGGCCACATATGAAAATCATTGTGGTTGATGTGAAGGACTTTACTAATAACTCTGTGCTTTGAAGAAGGGAACAGGATAGACCCTACACAGGCCTGTTGAACACTAGAGATAGCAGCTAGACATGAAACCTGGCTGATTTCTGCAAGCTAAAAGCAGTATTTTGGATCCTTCATCTTGAAACATTACTGTATATTACACCATCAGCATGTTACAACTTTTCATGCTACAGCATACAACTTTATCAACATCTCTCATATACTTCATGAATTTGGCATATGAGAAGAGATAATGCCTTTAAGAAAACCAAACCAAACAAACAAACAAACAAACTTTCTCTATACTGAGGCAAGATCAGCATACTGAAAAGGCAAACACCAAACATGAACAAGAAATAGTATATGAAAAAGCCCTTTTTTTTCCACTCATAACATTTTGTCTAATAAAGGATATTATCTTTCTGTACAGACCTTGTTTCACATCCTTCAACTGTCTTGCTTACAGCAGTATTAGCATTTGCATTTGAGAGAGTACATCATAGCAGCTAAAATGTGAATATTTTATGGTTTCAAGCTCAGAATTCATTTTCTAAAAAAAAACACAAGAAAGTTTTCAGTCTTATTAACACTAGCTGGGTGTAGAAAATCCTGACTCAGTTATATGATGTAAATTTTCAAAGCTAGCCATAAAGAAGACTCTTAAACTCATTGAAATTACATATTCTACTAGTAGATGGCGATACAAACTTCTTATATAATAGCCTTGGCTAATGAAGAATCCAAAGAAGAGAGTAATTAATGCAGTTCAAATGTTAGACAGAAGTCAAACTTATGTCATCAAATGAATCTTAAATAGACTCATAGAATGTTTTGGGTTGAAAAGGAACTTTGAAGGTCAGCTAATCCTTCATCCCTGCAATGAGCAGCAATGTCTTCAACTAGATCAAGTTCCTCAGAGAACCTCATCTGAACTGACCTTGAATATTGACCATTTCTGAGCAACCTGTGTCTATGTTTCACTACTGTCACAGTAAAAAACTTTTATTTTACTATATCTAGTTTGAATCATCACTCTTTTAGTTTAAAACCCCTGTCTCTTGTCCCATAACAACAGGCACTGCTAAAAACTTCATTCACATCTTTCTTATAGGTGTACTTAATCCAATGCTAGACAGGAAAGAGTGAGTCAGCATACATAAGAATGTATCTTTTACATATCATGTGAATAAAACAAAGGATAATTATGAGATGTTCAGTAAATTAGGGAGCATTAATTCATTTTTCTGGAGGTATTACCAAGGTCACAATATAATACCAACTCATCAGAAAAGAAAAAAATTCAGATAAAATTGCCATAGGTTAAGTCTTTCAGAATTCTTTTGGATTATAAAATTTAAAAAGTAGTGCAAGACAACAACTAGCCACTTAGCTCATTATATCAAATGCAACTAATTGTTGCAGTGAGAATTTTCAAGGCACTCAAAATATGTCTTGCAGGCATCAGATGTCTTTCTTTTTAGGTTTATATGTGCCCCTGTTGATGACAATTCATGACTTCATAAGAACATTTTAAAAACCAACTCAAAATCTATTTTAGAGCAACCAAAATGTATCCTCAGTAGAGCTAAAAGACAGTTTACAATCAAGCAACTCAGAGCCATAAGACAGCAAATGGACTACAGAGAGACCAAAACTCATGCTGACCTTTGGTGCACACTCTCTAGATCAGTACGCTTACTGAACCCAAAAAGAATAACTTGTGATTAATTCATTTCAGATAACTGTACTAGCTGAAGGATAGCTATCATTATTTAATCAGTTCCTCTCCATATATACTCCCTGATCAGCCATTTAGGAACGATTATAGAGAAAATTCATTGAATGTCGTTATTTGCAATATAGTGTGCTTCGGTTTAACTGTCCCACCTGTCTAAGAAATAGCTTTCGTTTCTAAGATAGAAGCTCTTTGAATTGAGACACAGGAGGGAGTTAGGACTGAAACAGTTGTGTCACAAGCATGAGAAAGGAAAATTAATTAACAGCTGTGACAGTTAAATTCTCCATCTCACACTTTTGGTTTATGTTTAAAAGAAATGTGTAAACAAGTAAGGGGTTTTAGATTTTAAAAGAGAGAGTATGCCTATACAGACAGTACTCAACAAGCATAGAGGCTATTTCTGGAAGAGATCACAGATAATAGGCTTACTAGCATGGTGTTGGGGTATGCTAGCAAGCCTTGCCTGTTTAGCATGGACATGTGAATTCAGAAACAGAAGCCTCTCATCCTGAGTGTTGTAATAGTGATTGAGCAAACACAAAATCAAGGATGACTCAAAAATATTTGCTGCTATTACAACATGAATGATTTTTTATTCATTTTGATTTTACTGTCTGAAATTTAGGTTTCCAAGTCTAAGGTAGCTGTGTATTTACCCTTTGTAGTCATAAGAGAGCACCCTGTCACAGGTCACTTCCCCACGTTAAATCTGTCTCTGGTTGGGCTGCATTGCCATCTCAAAGAACTTCCTTTCTTAATTGATTGTATATACAAGAGGTTTAGCATAAGCATTTTATGCCATCCTATCTGCCTTAAAACTTCTCTCCCTGGCCATGAGCTGCCTCTCTAGAGCATGGGACTTATGCAGATTGTTTTATATGTGTCATCAACTGGCCTCCAAATCTCCATTTTCTGACATCCTAGGGCATCTAATATTGAACTGGAGGAAGGCAGGATGTTAATTTGTACCTGAGCCGCACTTCTTTTCAATACCCTATGGCTCAAAATATGGCATTGACACTGCTAGTAACAGGGCACATGTTTTGCACAAAGCCTCAGGACTCAGGCTTGTTGGACCTTCTCTCTCTGATCCTTTATTAACCTGCCTGCAGCTTTGTTTCACTTGGTTTAACTGCGACAGTAATTTTTCTAATTAACCAGCCAATTTGGTTTGCTTTTGAATAACTTATGAACAGTGTCACCAACATTTTAGGATGAGAACTTAATAATGGCATAGAGAAAGAGGTTTCCGGTGCTATAGTACAGGCCTTGTGTCCATGGGGACAGAGGATGTGGGCTAGAGATGCATAAATGTGAGATGAAAAGGGATGGCATATAAGCTAACACTAAAGACCCTACAACTGTGAACCATGGGCATTTATTGTGTCTTTTTCCTCTGTAGAACTATTTTTTCTTTTTCTGAAACAATTGGATATGAACTAATAATGATTCTTGGATTAAACTGCTAAAAGTTCAATTATACTAGCGACAAATTATTGGTTGTGTATATAAGGTGATCCCTCCTTGCCTGTAAACAAGATTTTGATCATTAACAATTTTCCAAGTTTTATTCTTTTCCTGTGGACAACCAAGATGAAGTGCCTGACTGTAGATGGTAAGCTTTGGGTAAAACAGACTACTTCTTATGCAGCTTGATTTACAGATATTTACAGAGATCTATGACATGCGGCTGGCAAACATGGCAATTGTGAATTAAATAGATCTACAGATTTCAGCAGCAGCCGCTGGAAGCCACAAGAATTTCTAAGCAGTCATTGATAGCCCTACAAAAATATGTTTACATGACTGAAAACAGCACACCTGGTATTCACTGTGACAACTAGGCTAAAAATATTTTTGTACGGTTTAAAGACGAACAAAGCAGCACCTAGGCTTTCTCTTTTTCCACAGAATTTTCTAATATAATGAAATTTTCAAACATTTGGAGTCAAGTCAAACTCTGAATCAAAGTATCATTTTCTACTGATAGTCTTATATTCTTTTTTTCTTGAAACTTTAAAAGATTGTTTCTGTAAACATCCTGTTTCAAAGTTTTTGATATCCACACTGTGTGGTTAATCAATGGTTTCTTATTATTCTAATACACTCATATATCATGGTGATAATTTCTAGATAGATACAGACTCTAAGATCATATCTGGATAACAGGAGAAGAGAAATAAACACTGATACCTAACCAGTTAATCAAAGAAGTCAACTCTTTAGAAAATATGACATACTGAGTGTTAAGTGTTGTTCACAACACTATCTGCTGAAATCAGTATCACTCCGTTTACTGTAAATGTCAATTAGGTTATGTGACTAAGCATATGACATACTCTTATGATAGTGTCATGGACACAACTCTGTAAATTTAAACTGCCACGTTATTCAGTCTGAGAGAGTGTATAAGTGTTAAATAACTATGAATTTGCTTAACTATCATATCATCATATTTGCCTTTTTACAAGGTCTGAGTGTGTCTGTGAATGTGTTTGTGTGATTTCTTTCAATTTTTAATTCAAGATTTTCTAGAGACAGGCTAACAGCTTTGCCAACTTCATTAAGATTTGTTCATTTAGGTCTGTTCATCTCCATTGAAATCGTTCCATCTTGTTACGCCTTTTAAACATTCTTGAAAATAGGATCTGACTAGATATATGGAAAAGAGTGCAAATGTATTACAGAAATTTGATGACTTATATTGAACACTCACATGGCAGACATTGACATAAGACAGCCTTATGTGTGTGCCCTTCCTAATTAGTGGGAAAAAGAAGACTTTTAGGGCACAGCTGATCTGACTGATCTAAGGCATTTCATTTAGGACGAAATAAATCATCTCTGGAAGTGTTTACTTTCTTCATTGACTGTGAACGGAGTAACAGTTGAGCTCAGGAGTAGCCAACCAACCACTACAATTATTTTTTTTTCCTTTGTGTCAGATCAATGTCACCCTTTTACATGATGTTTGGGTGGATTACTCTGTTCCACTACTGCATTCTTATTTCATTATTTCTTTCTTGAATGACTAATTCATCTTACATTTTTTCAACTGAACTATGGTTAACACAGAGACAAACTTTCATTTAAATTTATCTGTGATTGCTTAGATATAGTTACTTTACTTATTTATTTATTTTAGTTAATGTTGTAAGGAAAGAGAGATGAAAGATTTTCAAGAAATTCAGTATTTATTTCCCATGGTTTGATTGTCATAAATGACACAATTTGTGCATGTGGACTTCCAAAATTAGAAGATAGGCTGCATTTCAAGTATAAGTAGTAGGTTTTTTCTGAGGAGTCTATCTTAATAATTCACCCTGAAATTCAGGAGGGTGTTCTTAGTCTTGTTACAGAAAACTAAAATTATCCTTCAGTTATAGTAAATATCTGGATTACTGTGTCCAGTTGTGGAATCTCTATCCCTGAAGATATTCAAGAGTTGTCTGCATGCAGCGCTGTGCAATGTGCTCCAGGATGACCCTGCTTGAGCAGCGAGGTTGGACGAGATGACCTGCTGTGGGCACTTATAACCTCACACATTCTGCAATTCTCTGAAGGCCACATTGATTTTGTTTGTTTATTTTTACTAAAAGACACTTTAATAAGAAAAACGAGGGGGGCGGGATAAAGAGAAAGGAAAGGGGGAAGAAAGTTTCAGAACACAGAGACAGCAAGCAATCATGGTAATTTCATGGTTAACATGAAACATGGTAACTCCCTTTCCTACAGAGTTTTATTTTTTTGACATCTAGTCAACCAGCAGGCTAAATACAGAAACATTTATGTTTCATGTGCTGTTTGTGCATCCTTTTACTACTGTTAGGAAGTGAACATTCCAATTTGTCCCAGGAAAGGGCATTTAACAAATGTATTTACCATATTGTTTAACATTCATTAGTAAGTAATAGTCACTTACTAAATATCAGAACCATTAATTGTGTGTTTAATTTGTGTAATTATGCAATGTGATTGATAGATATTGCTTGAGATGGCAAGATATCTATTACAAATTAGAATACTAGCAAAAAAACAATAATAAACAAGTTGAGGAAATTCACTTAAGTCTAGTCTCTCTAATATTAATGGTTTTAATTTTGTTCTTTCTTTTGCATAAATGACAGTAGTTTTTATTTTTAGAGATAAATACAATTTCATTCTGCATCTATAGTTACCTTAGTGACTAAGAAAATTTTAATTCAGGAGCAAGAAGGACCATGGTTAGAAGAGTCCATTCTAATAATCTTTGGCCATGTAAGTTGTTTGTTGTTTGGTTTTTTGTTTGTTTGTTTTTTAAAATAATAAATGTGTTTAAATTACCCACTTAACCTGTTCTTAAAGCCTGTTGTATTTTCAGCAAAATTAAGGCTCTTTTGGCTTACTGAAAACATCAAAAGGATAAATTGTTGATGACACTAGCTAGTGGAGAACAAAAGGGCAAACCTTGAAATGCATCATTAAAAAAATATATATGTATCAATATGATTCCATTCAGATTCACAGTAGTGGTGGAACAAAAAGTCAGAAATTAATTCTTTAACTAGGGAGCAGATGAGGATAATAATTTTGTTTTTGTTTGATAATGAGATCCATACTCTGGTCTCTAGGTAAAATCAGTGTAGTTGGATGTTGGCCTAAGTACAGATTTTTCTAAGAACTATAGATCATAAAAGTTAAGAATAAGAGAATATAGGAGGGAGTTAAAGACCTACATACTAAGTCTCAAGTTATGAGTGGGTGCTCAAAATTTACTTTCTGTAGTCTAAAAATGCATAAAGATTTAATAAGTTCCTGATGTTGGTTAATCATTAGTTTCTTTCTGAAACAGGTTTGGATTTTTGTCAAAACTGGAACACCTGGAGTTTTCACCTATTTTTCCTATTTCCACACAATTCTCAGTGATGCAATTTTAAATTCAGTCTCAAAGATACATTAGTAGTTTATGTAGGTGTTTGGAAAGTTAGCCTCTGAAAAATTCCTGAACTTGATTTTGTCTTGATTTCAATTCAGTTCATAGTCATGTAAAATGAATTGCTTTTAAAAGAGATTTTATTCTTTGAAAATTCAATATATATTCTAAAGAACTGGAAAAGCATCAGGGAAGTTCATGAAGTGTCATTGCAAAGAGATGAAACAGTACATCTTGCTGTCATTAAACGTGAGTTCCACTGGCAATATATAACAAATATAGTTAAACATTAAAATTCATTTTTAACATTAAATATCGTGTAGGTCTGGAACTTACGCACTTTACATATAAAACACTTTAAAGGTCAGGAAATCCATCATCTGTGTTTTACTTGTCATCTCTATTAGTTTAAGCCAATATAAAATAATGAATATTTCTTTGTATTACAGTTCTGTCTTGGCCTGATTGATCCTCTATAAAGCCATTATAAAGGTCACAATATGATAAGTCAAAGACTATTGAGGAACAGGAGGGCACGAGGCAAGATAAACATGTCACCTATTCAGGAAGGCAGTCAGGTTATTTTCTATATTTGGAGGTAAATGTTAGCTAAACCCAAACCACTTTGGTGTTAAAGGTCTTCCTGCATCTCCATTGTGTAACTTTATTTTTTAGGATTTACACGTGTATATAGCAATATTATCATTGGGTTGGTCCTTCTAAAATGTTAGATAGATTGCAAAATTACTTACACAATATGACTGCATATTGAATGCTTATAGAATCATTCCTCTTAAATGTATACTAGGTATTTTAATAATTTGGAATAAGAGTAAGTTTGAATTTAATTTAAAATAAAATCATATAACTATTTATGGTGCACAAAAGCTATGTCCAATATGCTGAATATTTTTTGTTTACATGCATACACATACTTGTGTAAAGACAGTATATATGCACATGAATATAGTATTTATATTAGTTATATATGAAAAAGGGATTGGGTGAATACGTAGAGTAATAGTAACAGATATATTATAAATATGATTATAAAATTAATG